>PVJH01019311.1:0-43086 GCA_004026705.1 Nesogale talazaci | reverse complement strand
GAGTCATACCTCGCCTAGCCAGCATGTCAGCGCAGCGGACTTGCAGCGGGCTGTGAGGGACGCTCGCGTGTCTTTGTCCTAGAAATGCGCTTCGCGTGTGCCGTCCGTGCCCCCTCTGTGTGCCTCAGCAAGCCTTGCAAAGCCTTCTGAAGCCGCCCTTTCATGTCCCATCGAGGAGACAATCCGCGCGCCGCCTCCAAAGCAGCCCCGGGAGGGTTTCGTGTGAGTTGGGTTGCGCGCGCGCGCCTGTGTGTGTGTGTGCGCCCGTCTACTTTCTCTGCCTTCGCCCAGCGCCCCCGAGGTCTTTGTGAAGTTAACCGGACTGCTTGCCAGGAGCTACTCGGCGGCCAGTGAGAGTTTTGTTTTTGTTTTGTTTTTTTGTTTTTCTTTTTCCTTGAAACGGTAACTACTTTTCGGGGGGGTGGGGGTGGGGGGCGCAGGCAAAGAGCTGGTTTTCTTTGCTAGCCCAATAAATGCTATTTATGAAGATGGACCTGTTGAACTACCAGTACTTGGACAAGATGAACCACAATCTCCGCATTCTGTGCTACGAAGGTAGGTGTGCGCTCCCCACTTGGGCCCAGGCCCCTCCCTCCTGCTGGTCGTCCGCCCGCACTCGGGGCGTTTGGTGCCTTTCTTTCCTCGGGGCTTGGGGGGGGTGTGTGGAGCGCAAGACTTCATTATTTGTTGTTGGGCACAGCCAAGCCTGTTTGTGTCACCGGCTCCCCGAGTCGGGCTAGGAGGGGGCAGGGCCAGCGCGGTGAAATGCAAGCTGGTAGAGAAGCTGGCTGCATTTGCCATGTAGGCGCTCTTGATTTTTTTGTTTTGTTTTGTTTTTTAAAGTTGTGAAACATGTATTTCTCGCTGACGTTCCCGCTGGCATGTGCTTGAGAGGAAGACCTTCCAGGACCCCAGTGAAAGCTGGAGGGGTGTGGGGGAGAAGGCACCCCCCCCCCCCGCCCCTCTTTCAAGCACCGCCGCCACCACCCCAGTCAGGGTTGGGGCCGACTTCTCCCAGCACTGGGCGTGTGTGTGGCGGAGAACAAAAAGTTACAGTGCGTTTCGACGGGAGGCTGCGCCCGTCCCCAACAATGAAGAATTTTTGTATTCCGTTTGGGGCAGCCGAGTTACAGAGTACAGACTGGCCCTTTGTTTGACTTGCCGTTTCCTGTGCGGCCCTGTGAGAGTTCTGACACTGAAGGATGTTCCCTCCACACTCCAGCCGCGGGTGGAAATAATTACACAACACCCCAGCCAGAGAGCTTAAATTAAGGGGGGGGGGGACACACCACACACGACACAACAGGGGGGAAGAACGCCCTAGATTGTTGTTAGTCTCTCCCTCTACCCCTGAGGTGTTCTCACACTGGCTTGCAGTATTCCAAGCTGGCCTGGGGAGTAGGAATAAGGGGGGGGAGGGAGGGGGAGATTTCTTGATCTGGAACCCTCTTCCTACGTGCGATTTGGGAAAGCGGGAATGGCCTGGGTTTGCCTGGACAGAAGGCTCCCCTGGAGAACTGGAGCTTGACCCTGGAGTGCTTTTCTCTTGCTGTTGTAATTACGTACGAATGGTGCCCACCTCTCCTTTCAGATCCAGCAGGAGCAGTTTCCATGTTCTCGCCGACAGTAAACAGGGCATTTATTTCTCTTGAGGAAGAGAAGGAAAGCGGGGAAGAAACTTGGTAGGATGAGCAGATTCACTTGTGTTTCCCGTGTGAAAAAAGCACAATTCAGGCCTACTTCCCGGTCCGTTGAGAACTTGGCTTTTCCTGCTCCAGGACAAACCAAACTACCTCTTTTCGTGTTGTTTTGAGGTAACTCAATGGATCAGGCTATTTGAGATTTTTTTCAAGAAGGGTGTTTAGAAAAACATCCTACTTGTTCCACTTACGGGGCTTCTCTGTGGTGATTTGTTTTGAATCTGCTGCTTTCGGGATGATCTGCTTCTGAGCGCAAAGGTAGACTTGCAGAGTGGAACAAGCAGGAGAGACTCCTGGTTCCTGTTAAATTAACACACAGAGACTTTGTAAAACGTAAATACTTTCCCAGTGAACAAGAAAGGGAAAACATTTCAAGGTGTTGGTAACGTGATACGTGAAAAAACAAAACACGTGATCAACCTTAAGAGAGGAATACAGGGATTATTAGGAAATTGATACCAGATTAACTTTCTAATGTCCCCAACTGGTAATGGTGGGAAAGACCTTATGGGAAGCTTTTCTCCCTGATTTACCTGTCATGCGCTCTGTATTAGACACAGGAACAGTATTCTCCCAAGCCTCCTGGTTATTTGGAGGAGGAAACTTTGATTTTGAAAGTAGAATAGGTATTTGGGTTAATCTACTATGGAGGATGTTTGGTTTAAACATCTGCTGCTATTTTCCTTATTATGAGAGGTAACATTATTTTAACACCAAAATAAATACACAGGAAATGAAGAAAAGCACAGCAAAATTATAGTGGTTGTTTATGGCCTCCTGGTTTTCTTGGTATAAACACTGCACACATCTGCTCTGAGCTCAAAGGGTGTTTTGAGAAGACAGACATGTGACTTTTTTTTTTAATTTAAGAAGACTTGAAACTGAAACTTCGGATCCAACACTTCACATATTTTCATATTAAAACATAACAGCCCACCGGCAGTCTAGGAAAGTTGTTTGGAAAATGGAATGTACATTTGGTAGGCAATATTTTTATTTCATTATTAGCAATGTGAGTTGTATATTTCCCAAGACAAAAGGCCAAATTTGTCTGAATAACTAGTTTTAGGAATGAAGGATTTTAAAATAAAACAATTTTACCGACATATAACTCACATATTGCATAGTTCAGTAGTTAAGTCATATTAAGAAGGGTTTTACAATCATGACCACAATCAGTTTTAGAGCATTTTCTTCTTCCTTGCAGTCACTGTTATTAGCTCCTCCTTGCCCCTCAACCTTCCCAAGAATCCAGGTTCTGATGATATTCTTACCAAAATATCTATGTAGTTATACCACGTTCCTTTAGTTGTGTTTGACAGAACGCGACTCAGCCAAATAAACACTATCTGCTCTCCTTTTCCTCAACTTCTCTAGCAGCTCACACACAAAGAGGTGGTTAGCCAATCCCCCTGCAGCCACTTCTCCTGTGGAGTAGACGCTGGCCAGATAGCATTGGGTGCTCACCTGGTGTCTGTCATTCAGCCACTCCGCGGGGGGTGGGGAGTGAGGCTGGCTTTTCCCTTAAAGATCCACTGCTTGGGAAACTAGCTATAGATCCGAGAAGGGTGAGAATGGACTCAGCTGCAGTGGGTTTCACTTTTTTGGTTCTAAGTGATTTAAGTGTGGACTCTCTTCCACTTAGTAACTGCCCCTTACCACCTGGCTGTTGCTCTAATTGTTTATGAGCATCATTTGGGGGGGGGGGGGTGTAGGGGGAGATGAAAGGAAAAAAATAGCCACCAGTACTGGGTTTGGGGATTGGACTGCTGGCAGGGAGAGGGCATGGGAGAGGATTGGCAAAGGCTGGAGGAAAAGTCTGTCTAACTTCTGGAAACTTAACTAATTGCCTTCACTAATGATCAGCAAATTAGCAGATTGCTTGTGTTAATGCATCTGTTCCCAAGCCTCGTTGTTTGTGATGACAGTCCCCAGTGCTCAAGCTATAACCACTTAAAGCCCATTTTTGCCTTTCTCCCCATGAATAGGGCCTAAACCAATTCTGCCCCCACTTTCCCCCATGTTAACTCTACAGAGTGATCTGCTACTAGGATGTATACCTCCTAGGAAAGCAGGGCTATGTCTTCTACTCTTCTGTGTCCCCCAGAACTTGATGAGGCTCTCAGGAAGTAGTTCGGGATGAATGTCTGACTCAGAAAAACATCAGTGAAAACTCTCTTGTGGCAGTGGTACATGCAACTGATAATTTAGCATTTAATTATATACTGTCTTGGCTCCACTATAAGGAGCCCTGGTGGTATGGTAGTTAAAGCGCCTGGCTGCAAACCAGGCCGTGGTTGGAACCCACCAACTGTTCCAATGGAAGGAAAAAAAAAACATGGCAATCTGCTTCCATAAAGATGGAGAGCTTTGGAAACCCGTGAGGCACTTCCGTCAGCTGATTTCTGTCGGAATCCACTTGATGACAATGAGTTTACCTTTTTAGAAAAATGTCCTAATTACCCAATTATTGAAGAGCTATATAGGGTCTCAGGAGGCCTGGTGGCGTAGCGGGGGTGCATTGAGTGACTAATCACAAGGGTAGCGGTTTGAGCCACCAACCAGCTCCACAGGAGAAAGATCAAGGTTCCCAATCCCAGAAAGAGTTACAGTCTAGGCCCTTCACAGAAGCCGGTCCTACCCTACCTTTAAAGGTCACGACGAGTCAGAATTGACTTGATGGCACTAAGTTTGGTGGTGGTGGTGGTTTTTTCTTTCTGTAGAGTCTCGAAACAATTGCTGTGGATTCTGACACACGGTGACTGCCTGTGGGGCCGTTGTGGAACTGTACTCCGTCGAGTTTTTCGATGATGATTTTTCCCCGATAGATTCGTGGGTCTTTGTATTCTGTGATGCCACTCAGAAACAACCACCCCTCACTGCCCTCGAGTCAATTCAGAGGCACAGCAACCCTGCCAGACGAGGTAGGGCTGCCCTGTGGGTTTCCAAGATGGCCGCTCTTTATGGGAGAAGACAGCCCTGTCTGCCTTCTGCTGAGCGGCTGGTGGTTTTGAACCGGCGACCTTGCCACTGAATGCATTCAAGCCAGAAACCTTTTGCTGCTAGTAGTTAACACCACTCAGGGACTCCTTGGGGACCTTGGGCATACATTTGTTTTGCCAATGTATCAGAATGGAAACGGAGGTCCCAAAGAGAGAAAAATGATCATAAGTGAATTCCAGAAAGTTATGCAGAATTGACTTCAAGTTAGAGCCCACTGGTGTGATTCTGCTATCCCATGCCACCTATCCCAACAAGGTTTCGTCTCGTCTCGTCTACCTGCTCTGAGGCAGCAGGCGCTGAATCTTGATGCCTTCCCAGCCCCAGGCATCGGGAGGACAAGCATGCTCAGTGTCCTTCCCCTGAACCTGCTGGTTGGCTGTTGTTGATAGTCAGGACAGGCGACCCCCAGGCGAGCAGAATTGCTGCCACTTAAGTGTGCTGCCCTTTCTTCTGATTGTGTAGAAGCAGTGGTCCCATATAGACACCAGTTAACAAGAAACCAGAATCCAGCAACAGAAACATTAAACCTTTGCCTTTTCTCCAGCTGGCGGCCCGCTCACCATTACTTGGTGCTGAAAAGTTTCAGCCTCATAAATGTGGGGAGCCCAAGGCTCAAGGGTTAAGCACTTCACTGTGGACAGAAAACTTGGAGGTTCACCATTCCTCCCACCCCCAGTGGCTCTGTGGGAGAGAGACCTGGACATGTACTGCCCTGAAGATTACAGCCTAGGAACCGTGGGGGCCCTTCCCTGTCACCTGGTTTCTCCTGGAGGGCAGCGGTAAATGTGCTCATTGGTTGGCTGTGGCTTTAAGCTGTTAGTGACGCAGTAATTATGGGTTGGGAGTCATTCGTGTGTAATTGTGTAGGAGGATTCCACCCCCTTTTAATTCAACAGTGTGATTTGTATTGAGAGAAAGTAAGAAGCAATTGTGGATTGCGATGCTCTCTAGCTTTAAGTTCTTCCAGTCTTAGAGTGCGCCTTGTTTTGTTTTGTTTTGTTTTGTTTTTTCAGTTTTTGAGGCATCACTGCCCACTGGTAGTGGGAGTAGGAGGCCCAGCCTTTGCTCCTGTGGAGCTGGAATTGAACCTCCATCCCAGGGGGCCGCAGTCCCGTGCACAACCACTATGCCACCGGGGCTCAGCCCGCGCCTTGTTTTAGAGCAGTGGTTCTCCACCTTCCCCGTGCCTTTCACACAGCTCCCCATGTGGTGGTGACACCCCCCCTCCCCCATCACATTATTTTCGTTGCTACTTCATCACTGTCATTTTGCTACTGTTATGAATCGGGCAAGCACTGTGAAAGGGTTATCAGAGCCGCCCCCCCACCCCACCCCCCAGGGGTCGCTGCTACCCACAGGTTGAGAACCATTGTTTCAGACCATTATGGCCAGGTGTTTTGCCATAGGCTGCATTTGAAGTTTCTGAAGCTGAAGGAAAAATCCTTCTCACCAGTTTTGAGACTCAGGAAGGGGTCAGAGTGAGGCTGGCCCTGGGCCCTCCTGTGTGTTCAGAGTGTGGCCAGCACCCCAGGAAGGGAGTCTGTCTCCTCCCTGTTCTTTGTCCAGTGAGCGCAGAGGCCTCAGGCCAGTTCATATGAGAGGAAAGGCCAGGGCAGAGGCATGTCATACCCCAGGCGAGAACTAGGGCCATGTTTTGTAATCCCGGGGAGCACTCCCGCCCGTGGATGAAGGGAGGAGGAGAGGTGTGGAGGAGGAGGAGTGTGGTCTAATAAAACATGCCACGGTGATTCCAGGAGACCCCATTCTAGGGGAGAGAGCTGGTGCGAGTGTGTTTCTTCTAATTACAGGCTGTGAGGGGAAGGTGTGATTATAGCTCTCCTTCCTTCCAGCCCCCCTCCTGTTTCTCTACCCTCCTCCAAGCGTCAGTTTCCCCTGTTCTTTATCACTGCTGCCACCCGGGGCCGACCTGCCTGCCTTCCTCCTCCATCCCTTCCCTATTGTCTTGGTCTACATCCTCGCTGGGGCTGGGTTCCTCGAGGGGTGAGGGGTGAGGGGTGGGGGTCGGATCTGTTGCTATGAGCATTTTAGAAGCATGTCCCAAGATGTGACCAACCCCGATCCCCCCCTTCCCGGCCTGTGAGGCCCTTCAGAGCTTAGCCTTGCTTGAGCCTGAGGCGGTTGCCGAGGACCAGGTTTTGCCTGGAAGCAAGTAGATCCAGATTTAGCACTTCCCCATCTACATGAAAACTCCCACCAGGGAGCCTTTCTGGCTGATGAAGTTCTCTGTCTGCTCACCTCACACTTCGTACCCTGTGCTCCTTATGCATCCAGGCATTGCGTGCGTAGTTCATGTCTCTCCTCTTTAGCCTCGCTTGAGGGAGTTTCAGAAAGCCCCTGGAAAAAATTCTATTAGCTGTCATTACATTTTTCCCCACAAACTTTTCTAAGCTCCCTTATATAAGTTTATAGTACCAAAAAAAAAAAATCCCCTCTTATTGTTTACATGGATTCATCTATTAGTTTTCCATCCCTGAAAAAAAAAAAAAACACAAACCAACCCTGGGTGTTTAATTAGGGAAAAAAGTCTGAAAGTGATTTGACTTGCTCCATTTACTCTCCCTCCTTCCTGAAAGTCACGTGTTCGGCTCAGTTGTAAAGAATTCTTTGCAGCACTTGTGATTTGTGAAGCTTGCCCTTTTTGTGGGAGGGGGGCATGAAAAATTGTAGATTGTTTTAAATTCAGGGTGTGGTATATAGAATGTTTTATTCCTAATAATGTGGATCACTACTCGCTGAAAGAATGTTTATTTACTCTGAATAAAATAGAAAGTCTATTCTCAGTTTTCTCTAGTCTGTTGCTATTTATGTGATGTTTCCAAACTCCTTAACATTTTACCCTTTTTGTTTGCAAAGAAGTCTGTAAACACAATAAACAAAGTTATATTTAGTTAAGTAAACTGGAAAAATCTGTACTGTCCTTTCTCACCCAGGATCCGGTCTCTTAAACATTTGTAGGATGCCTATACTCCACTAAGGACAGGTACTAAGCCGAGCTTTTAAAATTTTATTATAATCTACGCCATACCTGCAGAACGGCGCCGAGAACCCACATACAGTTCATAGTTTAAAAGTGTAGGTCCTCGACCCAGACGACGACTGCCAAGTCAAAAGACCGCAAATCACCTCGTTTCAGTGTTCTTCGCAATCAAACATCCCTCCCATCCCCATAATAAAGTCACCCCGGTTGTTAACTTTATACCTTCTCTACCTCTGTGTGAGTGTGTGGTGGGGAGCGAACATAGGGTGGGGGAGAGAGTCCCTCGGTGGTGCTAGAACTCACAATAAAGGGAAAGTCTGATGAGGTCAAGTTCACCAAAAAGCGCCTCCTAAGAAATGCCTGGCAATCAGCTCCCAAATAATCGACCACCGAAACCCCCCTGGAACTTACACATTTCTCCCCGGACACAGACTGGACTGGATGGCAGCTGGTTTCACCCAGGCGCATTTCAAAACAAATGAGCAGCTCCCCTTGTCTGATTTTTATTTATGTATTTTACCTCTCTCTACTTGGAGGGAGAAAGGCTTTCCCTTCCCATCCCGAGTCTTGTAAACCCACAGGGGCCAGTTCTACTCTGTCCCGGAGGGTAGCTAACCCTTGACGTGGACTCCGTGGCAGTAAGTTTGGTACACTTGGGGCTGTCCTGTCTGTCTTACCTATGGGATCTTTAAAAGTTGTGGAATTTGGGATACGAGGTTGTGGAATACATACAGATGCCCCAGCCTCCTTATTAGCTGTTCCAGTGCTTTGGTCTGAGCCTGCTCACCAGGCATATTTCATTCACATTCTTTACCTGTGAAGGCCCTCCAACATTCACACAGGAAATAGAAGCTCTTGGACCCGTCTACAGAGAGCGGAATGGCGGAGGGGTGGGAGGTGGGGTGGGGCCCTTTTGGTGATACTGGCTTAATTAGTATCCGCCGGCAAACTCCCTCCGTTCTGTATTAATAAGCAATTTGCTTAAAGGCTGAGACTTGTTGCAAGTCAATTTTGTTACCGGTGCCAGGTTTCTTTGGATGTTAATCCCAGGACTTTTGAATACACAGAAAAAGCTTACATTGCTCCAGTATTCAAACAATACCGGACATTGTATAGAGAGGCTGTTGGAGAGCATCAAGGGCCTAAGACAATAGCCTGCATTGTACACCGCCTGAAATGATGAAGGAAAGGGAAGCGGCCATATGTATTTGTGGTGGTGGTTATTTTATATCTGCTTTGCATGAAACCAGTTGCCTGTGAAATCTGGGGCTCACCCAGATGGCACCTATAGTTTGCGTTTGATGGTGTGCGCTCCAAAATCTAATGTGCTCCATGCGGATGCCCTTTGCCAAGCAATTTAGCAAAGTTGTTTACACTGCCCGAAATCCAGCTGGACAGAGCCTGTGCTTATTCACTGATAATGGTTGAGTGAGCGATGAGTGCAAGTTTCTGGAAGTTTCCCACTCTTTTTAAAAATAGAATGTGTGTGTGTGTGTGTTTAAAGCAGTTAAAAGTTTGCAGGACAGTTGCTTAGAAAGTAGCGTGTCCTTATACCAGGCCTTCTGCAGTTTCTCCCATTCTGAACTCTTTCATTGCTTTGGCATATTTCTTACAACCGGTGAGCCAATATTGGCTGGCACATGACAATTCAGCAGAGCCCATTTACAGCGCTCCCCTGCCCCCTTAAAAATAAACACATCTTCCATTATGTGGCTCCACTGTTAAAGCCACAGGAACTTATTTAAAAATGGCAAATGCCAGCAGCTTTTTCCTGTACCCCCTCTCTTCCATCCTTAATACACATGCCCTCTCCTGATGGGTAACTGATAAACTACGGGCTGATCCCATAGAGAGCCATTGTTGTACTTCCCTGCCGGAGTGCTGAGGCTTTGCCAATTCTTAAAACCACCCCTGAGAGTGATGCGGGCAGCTTATTTTTTTAAGGACTAATGTAATGGCAGCTATACCGCCTTTTTGTTCTCGCGGGTGGCGGGAGAAGGAACGGCAAACAGGGTCATGTGTTCTAGCACTGCTGTGCTGCGTTCAAAATGGGCAAGGGGGCAGTATCTCCAGCCCCACTTTTTAATGCTGGAGGCCTTCTACCAATTGTTGGATGTTAAGAGGTTGGAGCAGAAGTGGAGAGAAGTGAAGTTTTAGAACTAGCAAAGCTAAACAACCCCCCCCCCCACTGCCATATGATAACAAAATGGGGGTTACGGGGGGCGTGTGCTCAAGTCGCTGATCTAAAATACTCAGTATTTGCCTATGGAGAGCCGACCTACTTACTCCTGGATACTTTAATGTCTACACTGTAGAGATTACGTAATACCTAATACCTGTTTATGGGAGCCCTGGTGGCATAGTACTTTCACATTGGGCTTTAAGATCTACAAGGTTGGTGGTTCGAATTCACCGAGGGAGAAAGAAAGGACTTTGAGCCCCTGGAAACAGTTACGGTCTTGGTAACTCAGAGTCGTAGCATAGCTCCACTCTGTTCTATCAGGACTGAGTTGGAATGGTCTCAGTGGCAGGGAGTTGAGTTTGGGCTTACTATCTCTTTAAAGTGTTGAAGAGCGAGTCTTCACTTGAAGGGATGAAGTGTGCCTGACCCAAGCCCCAGGATGTTTTCACTTCTCATACCCATGTGAAAGTTGGACAGTGAACAAGGAAGGCCAAAGAAAAACTGTTGTATATGAGTTACGGCGTTGGCAAAGAATGTTGAAAACTCCGTAGATATCTTTCTTGGAAGAAGGACAGCCAGGATGCCCCTTGTGATCAGAGGTGATGAGATTTGTCCTAGTACTTTGGACATACTATCAAGAGAGACCAGTCCCTGAAAGGGGGCATGATGCTTGGTAAAAAGCAGGACTTCAGAATAACGAAGTCCTTTGATGAGATGCATCGGCAGGAAGGCTGCAACAATGGGTTGAAACATAACAGTTTTGAAGATGTTTCAAAACATCTTTTGAATGTTTGCCTCTCCAGTGTTCTCTCCCACCATTTCTTTAGCTATACCCTGTCCTAAAGCTTTCTAGCAAACTCTGCCCTTGAGTGTCCCTGCCCTTTGAAAGTCCCCCGCCTCCTTGCTCTTGTTTTCAATTAATCCCTCAAGTACAGGTGCTGCACCAGGCTCCTGCCTTAGAGTGGACATAGGGGTTTTGTTGGTGTTTTCTTGTTGAGCCATACCAACTTCCATTATAGAATTCATCGCCCAGTCTGCCTTGCTGGATGTTCTTGGGGTAGGGGCAGGACTTTGCCTTCCGTCTCCATGTTCCTTGTACCTGCACCATGGAGTGCCCTTCCAAATGAATACATGCCAGTTATCTCTCCCCAAAGATAAGACCCATTGCAACTGTGATTAGCATGATCCTCACTTGGGGACACAGTGAGTTTCTTCTTGCTTAGAACTCCATTAGAGGAAGCCAGATTAGCTGGTAGAGGGAAGACTAGAAGTGGGGTAGAAAGAAGTGGAAGGTCTTTACAGCTCCGCCTCTGTTAAAAAAACATTTAGAGTGGTAGTTGGTTGGAAACAACTGCCCATGTTCATCTTGCTTTCTAGTCTCCTGACTTTGGACAATGAAGTAAACAGTTAGGAGAACTTAATGCCTATGATGGGGGGCCATGGCGATTCAGTAGTAAAATTCCTTCCCTCCCTTGCAGGAAGCCTGTGACTCAGCTGTTTGGCAGTGAAGGCTTTGAAGCTGAACTGCTTTCACTGGAGCTCCCTAAAACCAGTCAGTCTAAGCCTTGTAGATCACATTGATCCTGTCAATCCAAGCCTTATGGATCACACTGATCCAGTCTATCTAAATCTGTGGATCACGCCAATTCAGTCAATCTAAGCCTTGTGGATCACACTGAATGAGTCAATCTAAGCCTTGTGGAACACACCAATTCAATCTAAGCCTGTGGATCACACTGATCCAGTCGATACAAGCCTTTTGTATCACAGTGATCCATTCTGTCTAAATCCATGGAACACACTGATCTAGTCGATCTAAGCCTGTGGATCACACCGATCCCGTACCATATGGGATGGCCGTGAGCTGGCCACTGCTGATACAGCTATTAACAAAACAGACCAAATCTGTGACTTAGGAGTGGAGCAGGGAAGACAATGGGTAGATAATTATTTGTTACGAACAGTGTTATTACAGCTAGTAGTTTATTGTCTTTTGGCTGATTTACTGTTTACAATACACCCATCCCTCACTTCCTGACACAGCTTCCAAAAACAGATAGTTTTTATTTTTTTATTTAATCAGGATTGTGCAAAATTGATGACCACATTCTTATTGCAGAAGAATCACTACGTTATTATGTATCTGCCAAATCCCATCATTACATACTACCAAACAATTTAGACCCAGCCAAGTTGACGCTTAACCTTAGACCATCCCAACCAGGGTTACTGTCATTTTGACCTTGGCATTGGTTATCACCAGACATATGTCATTGATACATAAATAGCCATAAAGTAGATTGTTTTACTGTCCTTGTCAATTTGAAATGTTAGATTGTACCCAAGTAAGAAATAGGTGTAGTTAAACCCATTCAGAATTTCAGAGTAGAGATTGAGTATAGTCTTATAAAGGATTTAAATGTTATATCAAAGAGTATATTTTAAGTATGGGATCCTTTTCTTGGTTTATTAATGAGAGTAAAACTGTCTCACTCCATTATACCCGTTATTTTGAGCACTAATATTATTTTTTTAACTAATAAGTCATTTTATTGGGGGCTGTTAGAGCTCTTATAACAAACAGCATTTCTCAACCTGTGGATTGCAACCCCGTAGGGGGTTAACTGACCCTTTCACAGGGGTTGCCTGATTCATAACAGTAGCAAAATTACAGTTATGAAGTAGCAACGAAAACAATTTTATGGTTGGGGGTCACCACAACAGGAGGAACTGTATTAAAGGGTCGGTGCTGGCATTAGGAACGTTGAGAACCCCTGTCTTAGAACCATCCACACATCAGTTGTATCAAGCAGATTTGTTACCATCTTTATGTTTGAAACATCAAAATGTTTCAAAACATTTTCTTTCTCCTTGAGTCCTTGGCCTTAGCTCCTTTTTTTCCCCCAGCCCCCTTATCCCACTCTTATGGATGGACCCCTGATAAGTTATAAATTATCATCTTCATATCTCACACTGTCTACTGTCTCCCTTCACCCACGTTTCTGTTCATTCCCCTGGGATGGGGGGGTGGGGTGGTTATATATTGATCATTGTTAGCACTTCTCTCCCTACTTCCCCCACCCCCCACTCTCAGGGTGTTAGTATTTTTAAAAGGTCAAATGGTGAATAGCCTTTTTTATCAGACAGAGATGGTATTGTAAAGTTGATTGTGGCAGATATAATTAGGTTAAAATCTAATATCATTTGATGTCCCTTTTGACTCACTTAAAAGTTTTCTGTTTAAAAACAAACAAAAAAAGTGAAAAGGGAAGTATTCGTGGATTAAGCTCCAGGGCATCCCCTCCAAGCCTCCCACTCTTGGCCAGAGATGTGGATAGCCTTGCTGTCACGCAGAGAGCGTTGGAAAGTGGGTTCTTGGATGCACATGCAGTTAGGTTAACATTGTGCACTTTGTGAACTCTTCTGACCCATTTAAAATTTGTTCTAGGTTTTATTTCCTTTCGCTTCCCTTTTGATGTTTTTTAAAAAATTTGTTACGTATACAATTTTTTCAGTATATGAAATCCAGGGCTCTTACACAGTAACGGGATTAATGATTTCTTGGGGGTATGGCAGGGGAATTTGTGGCCAAGTGGGCAATGAGTAACAATGAATACAGGAAAGAAGATGTTTTAAAATTATCCCTCTTTTTGAAATGATTGAACTATTGCGTGTTTCGTGGGTTATATGTCAATAAAACTATTTTTTAAAAAAAATATCAAATGGTTTGGATCATAAGGAGAGTAAAGTATACTTAGAATAATACTTTCTTAAAACTCCCAGTGAGTCCAGTTAAAGAAATTGGTGGGGTAGTTGTATGGTCAGAACATGAGAGAGAGAGAGAAGAGTACTCCTGGGAGACCTGCTCATCTCCATTTCCATTTTGAGTTCTTCGGTATGATAAAGGAGTGTGCTTTTTGGTGAGACCTGCTCATCTCCATTTCCATTTTGAGTTCTTCGGTATGATAAAGGAGTGTGCTTTTTGGTGAGGGCTAGAAACATTTCAACTGTGTGCTTGTTTTGAGTCAAAAGCCGGAGGGTTTCCCCTTGGTTGTTTAAGCTCTCGTTCCTTGTTTTGTTTGTTTTTTTACTGAGGCTTAGTCAAATCTGCTCAATCTTAGAGGTATAGCTCCCTGAACATATTCCCTTAAGTTTATACTTTTGTAACCACCACCTGAGGTTCCTGAGTGGCTCAGATAGTTAAACTCTTGGCCATGAATTGGAAGGTTGGTGGTTTGAATCTGCCCAGAGGCTTGCCGGGAGGAAGGTTTTGTAATCTGCTTTTGAAAGAACCTGCCTGGTAACCTTGTGAAGCTCAGGTAGTCTTGAGGTTTCCTTGAGTCAGAGCAGTGCAGTGGCTTTTGGCCTCTTTGTTTGCTTTGGGTCCGCCGTCACCCCAGGTCATGACACGGAGCGTTCCCATCACTCCAGAATCCAGAACGTTCCTTTGTCCACATGCCCCAAAGACAGCCGCTGTTTGACTTCTCTTGTCAGAGAATAGATTTGCTTGTTGTCGAACTCCCTACAAAAGGGATTTTAGTGTTAGACTCGAGCTCGTCCCTAGTCTGAGGTCCGTCCATGTTTCCCCACAGACCAGCAGTTTGATCTGTTCATTTTGGCACGGTGTCTGCTGGCGTGTGACAGCACCCACTTGCCTCGCCATTGTGCGGTGGCTGACATTTGAATTGTTTCTAGTTTTTGAGCTAATATGACCAAAGTTGCTCAGGCCACTTGTCTGTGAGCCATTTTGTGGATGGAGAGTCAATTGACTTAGGTACATAGGAGTGGAATTTGGGGGGTCATGTATGTATGCAACCTTTTGGAAATTGCTCCATCTGTCTTCCAAAATGGTGGCACTAGTTTACACGGTCACCAGAGATGATGAATTATTAGCGCCGGTCTTGGTAGGTTAGTGCTTTCACTGCCAGCAAGTCAGTGCTGGCTCTTAGCGACCCTGGTAGGTTTCCAAGACCGTAACTGTTTCTGGAAGGAGAAGCCCCATATTTCTCCCTCAGAGTGGCCGGTGGTTTCAAACTGCCAACTGTGAGGATCACAGGCCGGCCAGGAACCACTGTTCCACCAGGGCTGGTTGGGGGTATATGTAAGGGGTACAGTGGGCAACATGTTGGGCTATTGACGGCAAGGTTGATGGTTCTAACCTCATGGTCACTCTTCAGGACAAAGATGAGACGGGCTGAGACGGGCTGTCCTTGGAGACAAACCCCGGGGAGCACTCTACTCTAGGAGTGCTGTACTCTAGCACTGCGAGTCAGTGAGAGAGCAGTGAGTTTTGTTTGGGCATATATGGGCATCAGGAAGGTGTTCATGGCTAACTTACAGTGCGTCACTTATTAGACTACTTCGACGTCTCTGGAGAGTGCTGACTGGAGCTGTGTACAGAAACCACAGCCCCTGCTCCGATGAGTATGGGGCCACCATGAATCAGAGCAGCTTGGGCACCCTCGAAGTTGGAGGCTGGAAGATGGATATTTCCTGTCCACTTTTAACGCAGAGGTAGTGATTTGGGTCTTGTCAAAGGAGATTCTCTCCCCCCCCCCCCCCCCCCCCCCCCCCCCCATGGGTGGTAAACCCAAACCATGGAAAACCAGCAAGACTGGCAGACTGAGGGAGGGGAAACACACCCACGTGGCACAAAGGACACTCCGGGACTTAGTGCAGCAGCAGCTTCGCCATGCTTTGCCCTTTTTCTTACTTGGTGGTGATTCATCCGACCACTGGCCTGTTAAAAGATAGTTCAGGAATTAGCCCTCTTCACTGCAGTTGGACGGCCTTCCAGTTGCTGGTCATTCCCCGAGTCCTTCTCAGGATCATGGTATTTCTCTCCCCTTTGGAATGCCTTTTCTTGTTCTTTCCAACCATGTGGTGCTCCTTAACTCCTTCCTGGTGGAGTTAGGCTCCCTTCATTTTATGAAACTTTACCAGGAGCTCTTCATAGGCAAGGATTTAATTTTGACTTCTAAGCGCCCTTTCTAAGGCTTTTCCTCTGTGTGTGAAGTGCTCCCCTTCCCTTTGGTTTCTACTGCACTGTGGTCTGGGACCTGCCTCCTTGCATTTACTTACCTTTACTGTAAATAAAATTCTGCCAAGTCAAAGAGGCAACAACTCAGACATCCAAATAAGTGAAGCGTTCAAGTTCATCTTCAAAATAATGACCAGGGCAGATGCCATATTTACCCCAACACGGCGATGATAGATGTGCTCTTTCCCCAAACTGTTGGTTTTCTAGAAATACTGCCTGTTGGAGATTTTTAATGTAATCCAAACTATCTGAAGCCAAGTTTGGCGTATAGGGTTGGGCATAAAATGAATGATTCCATTTTGGATTAAAATAGAGCATATGCTTCTAAATTGAATGAGCTCTTTACCCCTCCCCCCCCCCATATCATTCTCATGCCAAATCTTTTAAGTGGCAATTTTATTTGGAATAAGTAGGTACAAGTCATTCTAGAATGACTGTTTTGAAAATGACCACACTCATGCATATTTATCCAGAAAAAAGAAAAAAGAGAGGGGACCTAACTTCCCCATCTTGTGTACATGAATGTAACTCTTCATCTGAAGTCCATTATTCCTTGGGAGCAAGGAGTCTCCCATCTTTTGTGAGTTTCGTGTTGAGTAGAGGAGGGGTGGTTGGGAGCAGGTAGCCTTGGCTTTAGAGGGCTGGGACAGGCCCTCTGGGGCACTGTCTTCATGCTTGGCTGCTCTGCTCTCATGGCTACTTAGAGTTACCACAGAGAGTGCTCAGCCCATCTGTGGAGTTCTGCTCTCATCCTGCACCTCGCCTTAGGGAAGGTGTCTTGGGTCTTACCTCGTTTGTCTTTAAATGAAACCTCCGTTCCCCCCAAATGTCGGGGTGAACGCTGTCGCTTTGATATCAAGCATATTTAAATAGAAGTGAGACTACTGTAGACTCTTAGAGCACAGTGGGGTATGTAGAAGACAGGTCAGGGAATACCTTTGACTGGCTTCAAAGGGTATCGAATCCCCACTGTGACCGATCTTTCGGGAACAAAGACTTAGGCCCTGCCTTTTGTAGGACTATCTTTTGCATCTCCGGAGGTGCACACACACCACACACACACACACACACACACACACACACACACACACACAAAACACATATCACCTCCAGACGGGCACTCAATGGTGCTGTGACTTTGTATTGTGTTTGTGTGTGTACACATTCTTCTTTCTCGCAACGTTCCTTTGGATTCTGAAGACTTACCCTGCCTTGTTTGATTCACCTCACCTCAGTCACGGTTGCAGCTGTGAGGGCTGCTTGGCTGGTTCTTGCAATGCTAATAAGCGCTGCCTAGGAATCTGGGAAGACAGGAGACCAGCGTGTTTCCTCTGCCTGGTGCTGGCTCTGCCAGGCTGGGAGCGTTGCTGCGGCCCTGGAGCTGCCCCCCCCCCCCCCCCCCCCCACGATGGGGATCAAACTGTTGGGATGGGTCAGCTTTTCGTTAGCAAGTGTTTTGAAGTAGATCTATAGTCTCCCCAGTCTGGTTCAGTCCAGAAGCTCTATGGAGACCTGCCCAGCACCATGATGACATGCTGACAGGTCTCCTCTGACAGAGGGGTCGGGTGAGCACGAGGTGCTTGCCAGGAAGCAGGTCGGCTTCCTGCCCCAAGGAGAATGCCACCACTGAGCCCCCCCCATCTTTGAAGATGATGAAAACTTTTTTTTCTTTAGTGTTTCTTAAGAGCTCTCCTTAGATTTAATTCCCGTGCCAGAGAATGTACTCGTTTGAAATGTAAAATTCAACGGCTTGTACTCTGTGGACAGAATTGTGCAAAGTATCTTTCATCACAACCTACCCTTAGAGCATGCTCATCACTCCAGAAAGAAATCGCGTACCCAGTTTTACTCCACATCCCCCTTCCCCTGCTACATCAATGGGCTCATACAACATGTGGTCCTTTGTGGCTGACTTCTGTCACGTAGCATGCTGGAAGCTTCATCCATGCAGCAGCATGTGCCAGGACTCCATTCCTTTTTATGGCCAAGTCATATTCCCTTGTATGGCTGTACCACAGTGTACTTCTCCAAAGGACAATAGTTTTCAAGAAGCAGCAATGCTTCCCAGATAAAGGTGAGATGGCGCAATGCTACGGACGACGACAATTCCTTTGGGTAGTGGCTCTTTTTCAACTTGCAACGACAAGAGGGAGACGGGTGCTACATTGCCTGCTGCCCTGCACCTGAAATCCAGCCAAAGGGTCATGGTCTCAATTGTGGCGTGTAAGCCCCGCCTGGAAGGTGGCAGTTTCCTGTTAGTGTCATTTCTGCGCAGCCCCATCTTCCCACGTGGGCTTTTGGAGAGTTAGAACCAGATATCCATCTGCCAAATCCCTCGCGGATTATGAGCTGAGTGAGTGTTCAAGAATTTTTTCTTAGTTGTCATGGTGCCCGTTCAGATGGACTGCCGAAAGCTCTAGCAGTCGTACTGAGGAGGCCGGGGGTGGGGGGGTGGGGTTACAAAGAATGGACTGCTACTGATGGATTGATTACCTGGCACCAGTGGGGCCAGTGGATTATCCTGAGCGGTCCCTTCGGTCAGGAAACAAATGGCATTTGAAAAGTCTTAGTCGCTTGTGGCTATATGGCTGATTTTGTGATTCTTTCTGGACATGTTAAGTAGCATCTTTCTCATATTGTGAATATTTGTAGGATGGAATGAGCTTTTATGAAAGGGGGAATGTGGGTCTGCTTCTCTCTCCCCCTCCCCCCCCCCCCCCCCCCCCCCCCCCCCCCCCCATTTCTGATAGGCTTGTGCTAGGCCGGTCTCGGCTGTGGCGTCTCAGAGTGAGCAGGTTTCCATTTAGTGATTCGGCACTAACCAGGAGAACCTCGCCCTACCGTGGGGCGGGCTAGAACTGCCCCTGGGGTTTTCTGAGGCTATAAATCTTGACCAGAGCAGAAAGCCCCATCTTTCTGGGGGGTGGGACCGAACTGCGGCCCACCACGAAACTCACAAGACCACTTTGACTCTTGGCAGGGAGTCTGTTTTCCTTCATCCAAACAAGAAAACACCGACACCGCATACCCGCTGAGCAGGATCGAGGCCTGCTGAGTTTCTGTTTAAAATATTTTTCCGTGAAAAAAAATTTTTTCCCCTTTGCCCACTTTCCTACTTGGACTTTGAAAAACTTTTTATACTGGTAGTTAGAGACTGTCCGTCAAACCTGTACAGCAAGTATCTCTTGGACCCAACTCAAAGTTTTTCGGAAATGAATCGTTCGGTCATGCAAAAGGCATCCTGGGAAGTAGACAACAGCAGAGGGTGTGCCCTTACCCCCATTGGGAAACTGAGGCACTTTCTGACTTTTTAAAGAGTTGAACAAGAACAACAGTAATTGGAAGAGTCGCATTATCCTTTGAGAACAGAAGCAGTCTCTCCTTTGGACCACCTTTCGTAGTTTTACATGGTTGCTGGGCAGGCTGTCTCTGGGTTGAGCCGACAATCTCCTGAGACAGAGGTGTCCTAATTGGAGCATGCTCACTGGCTTCGATCCCTGTGGGCGGGGCCCTGGGGGGGCAGTGTGAGCTGTGGTGTGGCTGGCTCCTGTATTTGAAGTGAGAAAGGGCAAGAGGAGCGTGACATAGTAGAGAGAGAGAGAGAGTGAGAGTGTGTGTGTGTAACAATTACTGAGCAATATAAACAACTTTTCCTTTGGGACTGGGGTCAGACCTGGGAATGTGCATTTTAAATAAGCATCTCAGGATTCTGGTATAGGTCATCCCTGGGCCAGTTTGCAAAGTTTTGCACTTGGATCAGCTGAACGGAAAACACACGGGCAGATGTCGATGGATCGATGAAAGTAAACCGAGAACCTCTTTGGCAGGTTGGAACTCATTCACACAGACAGACAAACACAACAGCCAACAGAGCAGTGGTTGGTTGGCATCAGAGCAGTGGGGTGTTCCGCGGCGCTGCTTTCGGAAGGGGTTGGCCAGGCCTTGCTTCTGAGGCTCTTCTGGGTGACTGAAACCCCAAGCCTTTCAGTTAGCAGTTGAACGCATTAACTGTTTGTATCGCCAGGGGAGCCATTATGATGTCATGAGACTAATCAAAAACTGATCCCCCCCCCCCCCCCCCCCCAAGCTTTCTTGTGAAGTCAGTTGAACGTGCCTGTATAGGAATTAGCAATTTATTGAAAGTAAATTAGGCATTAGCAATTTCCTGAAAATCCTGAGCTCTGACTATGATTGTGCTTTTGTAGACTCCACCTGCTTTTAAACCACTGCTGTTTGCCGCTGCTTTCCCATTGCTCCTTTCTCTGCCCCTTTATTTCTCTCTACTTGCAGGGTCCATAGGAATCACGTGGGCATCTTGTCAAACTCAGTCCTGGTGTACTCTGTCTGCAAGGGGGCGGAGGGGGGGGCATGCAAGTTTTCAGCAATAGGTCGAACTGGAACAAACCAGTTTAAAACCCTGACTTTGGCCCCCTCCCAAGGAATTAGCAGTTGTCCAGGTGAGGTACCATGGCTCTGAGTGGGTTTCGGTGGAAGCAAGGGTTTGGAGGTGGTACTTCCACGGTCTCTCTCCGGCCTCACCCTGTCTGTGCCCGCAGCCACCTCCGGGATCCGCAGCAAGTCTCCTTGAGGATCTTCCACGAGCGTCCATCGTCAGCAAGAATGTCTTTGCAGATGCTTGCTGCAACCCCAGGTACTTAAGTCCGAATGCATCGACACCAGCCTGGACAGAACGGAACGAGTGTGGGCCTGTTCCAGAAAGAAATGGCAAGTGTCTCTTCAGAGCTCAATTCTCAATGCAACAGATGGAACCCACTCAATTACATGAGCTCACGTCTGCTGCCTCTGATTCGACGGGGCTGTGCCTTGGCGTGCTAGGGAAGGACTGCTCTAGGAATCCCTCGAAAGCAGACCGTCACTGAAATGAGATTGACAAAGAGTTAGGCCTTCAAGGTTAATGGCATCGGGAGAGTAATGAAGCTGGAGAACAGTGAAATATAAATGTCAGTGGTTGCAAACCACGCGTCCTCTTAATTCTCCAGAAGTTACTATAGTCTAGCAGACCCCAAATTAAAGCATTTCAGTTTTGCTTTATTCCTTCATTAGGCTAATTCCTGTTGACCTTGTGTCAAAGCTGACACAATTTAGGAGCATTCTAACATGGGAGTAGTTTTAGTGATCACTGTCAGCACATTTGTAAAGAAAATAGGTTGGCAAGGCCCATGTACGTTCTGCAGTCTATTAATAGTATGGCATCAAGCTTGACTTGTTGAGACCATTAAAATTAAGTCTGGGGAAGACATATTGAATTTCCATTAATAGTATGGCATCAAGCTTGACTTGTTGAGACCATTAAAATTAAGTCTGGGGAAGACATATTGAATTTCCAAACTGCCAGAACATCTGTAGTGACCATCACTGTGACTGTTCAAAGGAGTGCCGCCCTGGCACGTGGTGGGTGTTTAGCAGTGGCTGGACCTTCTTGGCAGCCCTCGAGTGGCACAGTTACATCCTTGGCTACTAACGGAAAGGTTGTGGGTTCAAATCTACCAGGAGACACTTCAGAAGAAAGGGCTACTGATACGCTTCCAAAAAAAATCACAGCTGTTGGAAAGGCTGTGGTGCATTCCAGCGGGACATGCGCAGGGTCACTGCTTGACAGCAACTGGGGGTGGCATGGTCCCGTGTTTCTCTGTAGGCTGGCTCATCGGAAACAGGATGGAAGCATGATGGCTTGCCCAAGAGTCCTTGGAATCAAATTTGTGTGACGCCAAAAAGATATCACAAGGACCTGGTTTTCCTGTGACACCTTTGGTTCCTGAGGACGAAGATCATAAATAACCGTGCTGATAGTTTGGAATGAGAAGACAGCTCAGAATGGGCAAACATTTTTGAAAATCCTACACGCCTGGTACAGTTGGTATCCATCCAGAGTAGATGCAGAACCCTTGCCCCTTCAGAATACAGAAATAGAGAACCTCGTTTTAAAACAGGGGAAGGATTTGGACGAACATTTCTCCAAAAAAAAAAAAATACGCAAGTGACCGAGATGCACATGAAGACATCCTCAGCGTCAGTTGTTATTGGGGGGACGCAGGCACGACCAGGTGAGAAACCCCGGCCCCCATTGGCATGCCTCAGATGAAGCAGACAGGCACTCCCAAATGTCCATGAGATGTGAAGCAACTGAACCCTGCGTGTGTTGCAACTGGACTGGAAGTGCACAGCTCCCTGAGAAGCCCTTGGGTAGTCCTTGAAACCACTCGGCACAGCCAGCATACATAGCACCACGGGAATTGAAACGTCGGCCCTTGCACATATTGTCCCCGGGGCCTAGCAGCTGATGACTGGATGAATGACATGTTGCTTTGGGTCCTGTCATGTAATTTCCATAGGGGTGTGAGTTTCACAGTGTTCTGTGACGTGATGTCCCGTGATTAGGAAATTGGATGAAGACCCATGGATATGTGGCTTTGGGGTGCTGCTGTGTGGTGTGGCGTGGTGTGGTGCAGTGTGTTCTGGGGCAGCACCTGCTGTGGCCACCACCATAGACTCTACTAAGTTGGGGTAGCCTGGCCAGTTCTCCCACGAGAAGCGTCTCAGGGAGGTGCAGGCCAAGAAGCTACCTCTCTACCAGCACCCATGAACATGCAGGCCCAAACTTGGGGACTAAAGACTCACTGAGTTGTGGGAGCTCAGGGGGCACTTAAAGTTGGGAGTCTCAGCCTGGGCCTCCCTGTCCTCACCTCAGACTGGGTGGCTTGCAGGCAAAAGTGAGCCTTCAACCTCAAGAGGGGGTCTGGCATTGGACACATGGGCGCCCCAGTCCTCAGAGGAACAAGCTGGCATGGTTATCACGCAGTTCAACCAGCCAAAGCACGGTCATGGCCATCAAGGTGATTCTGAGTCTCCTTAGGATTCCTGAGGTGGTGAGGCTTTCTGGGAGCAGACAGACAGCCACATCTTTTTCCAGCCGAGCGCCATGTTACCCCGGCAGTTAGCAGCCAGTGTTGAACTCGCTGTGCCAACAGGGCTCCCCCTACAGTGTTATTTGAGATTATGAGGGAAGGAAGTACCGGTACACATGGAGGTGACCGGGGATCATTGTGGTAGATGCAAGAAAGCAGACACGCACACGACTACACCCTGGCTCAGTGAAGCCCTCGGCTGTCCTGAGCGAGAAAGCTGGGGCTGGCTGCTGGGGTGAGCATTCACAGCCTTGAAAACCCTGGGCAAGGTTGGCCATGCTCCTCCCGTCAGGTTGCTCTGAGTGTGAACCAGCCCAAAACCAAGCATGGCCTCGGCCACGTCACAGGGGGGTTGTGTGGCGCGTGAATTGTTTCTCAGTCACGCGTCCTTGTTGCCATGGAGTCGATGTGGGTTCTTAGCGACCCTTCTTTACCGAAGCGGAGATGGCTCCCGGGCTGCAGTGTTTGGGTCCCCACTGCCGACTTTTGATTGACAGCTACGTGCTTTAACCACGCTGTCACCGGGACACCGTCATAAGTCCATCAAGCTGTCACTAAAGTGGACTGCGAGCTGGAGACTGTTTGTAACCGTCCACTCATTCGTTGGATTCTCTGCAAGGTTCTTTCTGCACGTGCACCCTGGCTCACCCGAGAGTCATTTGCATAGTTTTCCTGGTTAGTCATAGCTCTGACTCCTAATACCTGTCCACCCTTCACTACCTGTTGGAATTCCAGGTATGTGCAGGTGCCAGGGGATGGTCTCTACTGAGCAAGGCCTAGCTTTCCTCAAGGAACTGACAGTGTAGACTGCGCCTTCTTTCGGGTCAGAAGTGGCTGTCTAGAGGCCTTGGTGTCCGCATGTAGGGTTCTCACTGCCCGCAGAAACTCAGGTCCTGCCCTGGAATACACCTCCGCCCCTCCTATCCGTGAGGGCAAGTTTCAGAGGCATGTGCCGACTAAGGTAGACCAGGAAGAAAGGCTGGCCATCGACTTCTGAAGATCAGTGAGGGTCAATCCTACGGATCATAGTAATTCAGTCCCGTGTGCACAGGCTTGCCCAGTGCCAGGGGCGGACTCCAAGACTACTCACAACAGCAAACCATTCCCCCCTTCCCCCAAAAGCGTCAAGCAATAGCAATTCAGGTAACACCCCCAGCTGCTTCCTCCAGGGGAGAAAAATGAAGCTGTCCGCTACAAGAACTCCACAGGGACAGTTTTCCTCTGTCCGGTGGCATCTCGATGAGTTGGAATCGTTGACGATAGCCGTAGCTGTTTGTTTTTTAAAATTTTTAAATAGTAAGTTGGTATCTGGGGGGTCTGAACTGCTGGCCTCACTATACCACCAGGGATCCTCAAGTGCCCCTGTACCCTGGTTTCTCTACAGTAGCCACTGCTGCCGAGATCAGATGCTGCCAGTGCCCAGGGGCATGACGAGGGGATGCACCTTTACCCTTTTTTTTTTGGGGGGGGGCATCACTGTCTCTGGTGGCTGTGGGCGCTACCCAGTGGCTCCTGAGAGCCACCGCTGGATTTGAACTGCCAAGCCCGCAGGCTGCAGTTCCGCACTCAACCACTTACACCACCGGGGCTCAGCCCTGCACCTTTACCCTTTTATAGCCTCCCTGGCTCTCTCAGGAAGGGGATTAGACTACCTAACTGTGGGGTGCAGTGGATCTTTACTGCCCAAATGCACGGCAGTGTGCTGGGGTGCTGAAGTAGTGATGGCAAGTGGGGTGGGGTGCAGGGGAGGGATGGGGCAGAGTAAGGGGAACGGTTTAGAACTGTAAATCCATGTCATTTCCCCCAGCCTTATCCCTGTCTTTTGGCTCTCTCTCCACCACTAGTTGTTTTTACCCCATGTGGGTCAGAGCAGAACTGTGCTCCTCAGAGTTTTCGATGAGTAAGTTTTGGGGGAGTGGATCGCCAGGCCTCTCTTCTGAGTCACCGCTAGGTGGACTCAACCTGCCAACCGGGTAATAAGCCGCCACCCCTCCCAGGCACTATCGTAGCTCACCACCATTTGCAATCGACAAACATCAGCCCAGTCCGGGGAGCCCTTCCAAGTCACACCAAGTGCCCTGAATTAAATTGGGGGGACACGCAAAACCCCCTCAAACTTAAAATGCATTTTATCACGCTCTCAGGGACCAGGACAAACTGTAGGCTGAAGTCAGCTACACTAATTGAGCGGACTAACTGCTCTCCGGGCGAAAAGTAGGCTGTGTGGGTACCCCCGTCCGATTTCACGTCTCAGAAACCCTGCCCCCTAGGCGTGTTGCAAGTCAGATTGGACTTGATGGTGGTGAATTGGATTTTTTTTTTTTGCATTTCTAAGTATCTTTGTATTCTGTTTCAGAGATGCCAACTTCAGTACTTTGTGAACCTTGTTAATTTTTTTCTAATGATTTTATTGGGGGCTCTTACATCTCATAACATTCCATACATCATTTGTATCAAGCGTATTTGTACACATGTTGCCATCTCCATTTCCAAATGTTTTCTACTTGAAGCTTTCCCCCCCCCCCCCTTTTTTAACATCATTTTATTGGGGGGAACCTCATTCTTTTTTATTTTAACTTTTGCAAGCATGGAGATGGAATATGTTGCTTTATCTTTGTTGGGTTACCCCATCCTTTTGATATCTGATGGGAAAATACTTCAGTTGGCACTTGCCACAGCCTATCAGTGTATGAGCGCCAGTCTAAACTTGGTGGCTCTGGATAGGTCACCCAAGTCCGTTCCAGCCTGCACTGTGTTCCGGAACTCTGCCTGTTGCCTGTGAGTCAGGCCTTACCTTTGAAGTGCTGGGCAGGCCTTTGATCTTCCATCGTTTTCACTTAATGACAGCGTGGCCTTTGATCAGCGGCACCCTTTCCCTCCTCCTCTTGCTTCATAAGAAGTCACTTGGAGGCAAGGAGAGGCCTGTAGTAGGTCCAGAAACGGCCACAACTTTTATGAGCACAATGGTTGTTTGACCTTCCTATCTTGAGTCAATATGCCGAAGGGGAGCCGGCCCTTCCTGCCCTCTCATTGATAAAGTGTGCTCACTGGGTAATGTAAACTTGAGAGAGAGAGAGAGACAGAGCGAGAGAGAGAGAGAGAGAGAGAGAGAGAGAGAGAGAGAGAGAGAGAAGAAATACAACGTGAACCACATCTGTTGTTGAGTTGGCATCGGCCCTGCCCATCCTCACCGCCGTGGTCTGCTCCTGAGCTCAGTGCCTGCCACCCCAGGCACTCCTCTCTCAGCCCCGTGCCAGACCAGGTTCCAAGAAGCAGCTACCTGTTAATCAACTTGGACCCTTTTCTTCCAGGGGTTTCTGTTTTCGGAAGTCCCTTTGGGAATGTCCTTTTACCCTTGAGTCCGTGCAGGGGTCCTCATGACCCCCGTCTCTAGAACAGAATAGAACATTCACATCTCTCCCCCCGGAGTGGCGAGTGGCATCAAACAGCCCACCTTTTGGCAGCCGAGTGCTTTAACCACTCACCACCAGCGACTCTTTATCCCTTTATGATTCCGCATAAAAGCGTTAGCATCACGTGGATGCGTTGTGTGTCGAACCCATTAAATTCTAAACGTTCATGCAGCGTTTGTTCTCAGATTGAATGTGAGGTCTTGAGCGTATTGTTTGACGTTCTTTTTCTTGAGTCTCCAAAATACCAAAGCACGCTCTGCCGTCAAGTGAATTCTGACCTGCAGTGAACAGTAGGATGGGGGTAGGCCTGCCCCCGTGGGGTTTCTAAGACGGGAAATCTTTATGGGAGTAGACAGTCTGATCTTGTCTTCTGCGGAGCAGCTGGTGGGTTTCAGCTGCTGACCTTGTGGTTAGCAGCCCAGTGCTTATTGGATGTGGCTTGTACACAAGGGTCTTTAAGATTTCCAGGTAACCCTCACGATGATGAGGAGGAGGAAGATGACCGGTCCTAAAATTCTGCGTGTTTTTTTTTTCTTATGGGACTGGTTTGACAACTAACCTTTAGACTAATACCCCTGTATCAGTTTCTGGGATGATGAAATAGAGTTGGGTGTGCGGCAGCAGAGACCAGGCAAACAGGGCTGTCCCGGGGGATCTGCCACGAGGGAGGGAAAGAGAATCTGGGGCTGCGCTCTGGGGGCTTACCGACATTGTGAGGCCGCCAGTAAGTGAGGGGATTGAGGACTGGACTTGTTGGTGCAGGCAGTGAGGCCCATGCACATTGTAAGATACAAACATCAAGGAGATCTGGCGTGCCCAGGAAGAACTTGATGGAAGAGGTGGGACTGGAGCTCCACATACATCTTCCAGTGAGAGGATCTTGTAGACAGGTGGCAGGACAGACAGAAGGAATGTTCCCAGCTTGAGCAGTCCTCCTGCCAAACGTGTCATCTGACCCAGCACACCAGGAATTGTTGGGCTTCCAGCGTACTTTAGAAACATTGATGGGAGAGGCCAAGGAGCATTCTTTTATACTGTAAGTTGCCGTCAGGCTGACTGAGTCATGGCGGCCCATGTGTGTCAAGAGGAGCACTGTGCCCTGTGGCTGAGTTTTTGGAAGTCAATTGCTGGGCTTCCTTCCAACGTTTCCAAAATAAAAAGTGGAAGAAATAAAAATACTTTTCTAGGGGCACTCAGAAATGGTATGTCCTCTGTGGGAAGCAATATGGGGCCTTCAAAAAGTTGGGACTGGAACAACTATATACGTAGCAACCCATTGACTGGGTATATAGTCTAGAGCAAAGGTTCTCAACCTGTGAGTCAAGACCCCTTTGGGGGTCAAATGACCCTTCCTCAGAGGTTGCCCCACTCATGACAGTAACAAAATGACAGTTATGAAGTAGCAATGGAAATAATTTTACGGGGGGGGCGGTTCACCACATGAACTGTATGAAAGGGTCGAAGCACTAGGAAGGTTGGGAACCACTTTTCTGGAGACATAAGAGCTACAACGCAAATCGATGCATAGCCATGTGCACCACAGCATTGTTCCCAATAATGAAAAGATGGGGGGAAAAATCCCAGCAGTAGAATAAAATCAACTTACACACACACACACACACACACGAATTCGGTGCCAGGTGAAGGAATAACAACTCATAAAACTTTTCTTTGTGACGTGGATGAACCCAGAGGACTGAATGGTGAGCGAATCAATATTTACCGGGACGCTCAGTCCTTGTAGCCAGAGTATGGACAGACTGCGTCCTGACTGGGTTCCTTTCACCCAGCCCTCCTCTCTCCGTGCTTGCATTGCCTTCAGTTGGTGTTGAGGGACATGGGACCCTTTGAATCCTTGGGAAATTTGGTTTCTCAAACTACCGACACTATGTAATCATAATAAGGGGTGACAGCAGTGCGGTTTATGAACTAACATGTCTCTGTGGACATGGGGGTCCCTTTCTGAGAGATTTGACTTAGGGCTGTCTGTCCGTCCCCACCATGTCGGCGATTTGGACTGACTGTGGCATTCAGAGTCAGAATAGAACTGGGTCCCCACAACCTGTACACCGAGTGTCTGTGGACTTTGAATTGGTTCCTGGAACACCCTCTTTTCCCTCGGCATCTGAGCTGGAGAACCCTGCCAAGAACAAGGGAGAGACGGAGGCAACTGTGACCAGGGAATCACTCAACCAGTAGTTGTGTGCAGGGTTTGCCTTGGTGCCAGACAGTATTGGGGTGCTGCTTGGAGCCCGGAAAGGGGGATGGGGAACTGGACAAGGATGTCTTTGAACTGAACTTTGAGAGTAAGAATGAATACATCCTGACAGGAGGAATTCTGGGGGCAAGTAGTATATACTCAAGTATAGCCCACCAGATCTCAACCGAGGCACCTGATTTTACCACAAAAGACTGCACTAAAAGTGTCTTAAGGTTTAAAAAATTAAACGTGTGCTGGAAAACTTGGCTTACACACGAGTCTATACGGTAGTTAGTGTGGTGAACACTTGCACACTTGATTGCCAGCACTCAATGCATCACAGTACTCAATGAGGGAGTCAGGCACTGTGCTGGGTGCTCCTGTCATAGGTCTGAGGCACACCTGTGGGCCAGCCCACCTGTGGAAGCAACAGTGTCCGGCAGTCACCCCAGGGTCACCTGGGATGGCAGGCTTGGAGCACTGCCTGGCCAGCCCCTCCCCTTCCTCTCAGGTGAGCCGGTGGATATATGCCACCTGTACTGACTTCATCATCAGAGGGAGACTGTCCTGACTCAGAATGAGAGTGACGGAGGTGTTTTCCTTCACCCTATCCTCTCCTCTTCACAATGGGTCACCCACAGTTTGATAAACGGCCCGGGGCACTGGGAGGTTTTCCTGGAGCCTCAGCCACGCTCCTTGGTGCCATTGAAGGACTAGGGACCACCCACGAATGGGATGGAGCAGGGGCCATGCTCGTGGAACGCTCTGCTCCCACTCCCACAATTCTCTCCTGCACATGGTTCCCTGTGGTCGTTGGCTGATTCCAAGGCTCAACCTTCCCAAGGCACTTAGAAGTCCGACATGTAGAAGAAGCTGTCAGCACGAGCAGAATCCTTTGATGTTTAACCTGCAAACGGCCGCAGGAGACCAGTTCTTAGGGCATGCTCACACATCTACACGTCCAAGAGGCCCTCTGCTAGTTTCCCGAGCTGAGTTGTTCAGAAAGCTTGGATCAAGTCGTGAAGAGGTTTCAGCAAAAAGCCTCTTTCTGCTTCACCTTGTTTACCAATTCCTTCTAAACACAAGTGCGAGCCGAGGAAATCGAGCCCTTAGCAGCGTGCCTGATTCCAATACCATCAGCAGACTTTGCATTCATCATTCTCCTCCTCCTCATTAACAGTAAAGTGTAACAAAAGTAAACGTGCAAGTAAATATACTGGAAACTGTCTGCCCAGCACCAGAAGCCTTTCCGCAGCACGGGCAATGGGTTCTGTGCACTTGCGGTGAAAGGTTCCTGAACGACTTTTGCTTTCTTGGGGGCTCAGGGGTCGTGTGTTGGTGATAGGGGGGAGGGTGGTGGTGTGTCTCAGGTGGTGGGATATGGCGAGCCACACGACATATTGTAACAGCCTCCTGCTCTCCAGGCCGTCGGCAGTCCTTATGTCTCCATCTCACACAGGAAGGAGATCACTGCTGTCTTGCCTGGAGTTTTCTGAAAGCCCTGCATGGGGGTGGGTGGGTGGGTATACAGTTCACAAGCTCAGCTTCTAACTGGAAAGGTGGCGTGCTGGAGGTGCCTCAGAAGAAAGGCCTGGTGATCGACACCTGAAAAATCAGCTCCCAAAAGCCCGATGGAGCATAGTTCTTCTCACAAACAAAGGGGCCGTGAGTCAGTGAGTGTCTTCCTCCCCCATGTGTTGTCTTCCCCTCTCCCCTTTGACAGGTGATACACAGACAGGCTTGGCATCAGGTCCCGAAGACCACACAGGTTCAAAGGGTGGTTTTTAAAAAATATTTTCTGCACTTGTAATCTCTTATTATTATTTTAAAAGCAGGGGCTTTTTGCTCAGAGGCTCACTTTACTCCGAAGCTGTGGGCGCCTGGGGAGTGGAGGACCACGGGTAGAAGTGTGGCTATTACTCAACCTGGGCCAGAACCCCCAGGAAGCATGGTAGCGTTTTGATCTTTAGGACAGCAGTTGGCATTACAATCCAAAGTCCAGTGGAAGCCCAGGTCTTCCTGCTCTGAAGAGGGGCTCTCATCCAGCCCCTCAGTTTCCAGGCCAGCCAGAGAATTCCAGGGCCACCCCGGCTGCCCGCCTGGTTGGATCCCTGTGTCTGCCGGAGCTGCACGTGCTGCATACATGAAGACGTGAATCCCAATCCCCTTCCACCCAGGGTCCAGTATTAGGCAATCTGTGACGATACAATCCAGTTGTGAATATAATCGAGCCAGCGGGGTTAGAGACAAAATCATTTTAAGCAGTATTGTCAGAACTCACTCGGTGAGTGCCGCCATTTGGGTGTGGGACAGGACAACTTTTCATCTCAACGGTATTTTAATGAGTGGTTTTTGACATAACCAAACAAACCTCTCTTTGTGGAAAACACGATGGACACATTCAAAATATGAGCGTTGTCGACATTTGGTGCTTGGGGGGGCTTCTTTTCTACCCTTCATTTCCCCCCCCCCCTCCGCCCCATGTAGAGTGACAGATGTTGAAAATCAGCTGGGACTGGTGGCATCTTTCTGTCCCTCCCGCCTCAGGATGGTGCCCATCCCCACAGCACCCCCACCCTGCCGAGTGCAAGCCAGTAAGACCCCCCCCTCCCCACAGCTGGTTGTCTGCACAGCTCACATCCATCCAGAAAGTTCCAGGTCCGTCATCGCCGCCCGCCTTGTGTGCACAGTGCAGGCACAGACCCCAGGCAAGGCACAGCCATCTCCTGTCCTCTACGCCTGAGTCCATTCACGTTTCCTTGGGAAGTTGCGATCCCCAAGTGGTACCTGGGCCTTAGACGACGACTCCTACGCCTTCTACTCCTCCTTCTCTTTCTTCTTCCTTCCTCCTCTTCTTTCTTCTCTTTTATTATAAGCTCTTTATCCACATGCCAGACAATTCATGGCCATTTGACTTCTCTGCTCCCAAGTCATGTTGAATGGAAGCTTTTTGGTTCTCCTCTGTGTCAGACCTCAGTGTTTGGCCCGTCTCCCATTTCTCTCCTGCCCTCCCCTTCCTCCTGCTCTCTGCTGCTGGCCCTGGCTCCCCTTTAACTCCTCCCACTTCCTTTCCCATCTGCACAGCTAGAAATAATAGGGCATTTAGGCTCTAAATCCCAGGGCTCCCCTTCCAGCTCTTCTGTGAGTCAGCTTTGTGACGTGAGCAACTCACTTTGCTTCTTGAAACACAGATTTCCTTAGCTGTGAGATGAGATTTAGTCTTTTCCTTCTGACTTTACAGAGGGAAGAAAAGCCAGAAACATGCATGATATCTTCAAGTGCTTTCACATGAAATATACTCCAAGACCAAAAAGCACTGACAAAATGGACTGTTGGCAGGATAATTTTGATGAACTGAAATGTTAAGATGGCTTAGGGTGCATGTGCCATCAGCAGTCAGTGCTGCCACCGTCTCCCTGGGCCTGGCCGTGGCATGTTCGCTGTGTAGGGGTCTGGACATGGCAGAGATGCCACAGCCTCAGTGGTGCCCCAGAACCCCGGTCAGCTGGTCAGTGGCAGGTCAGGTTCTGCAGGTTGGGTGCTGTGAATCGGAGGCTGCCGTGAATGACAACGTGAAAGGTACGCCGCCTTTCAACCTGCGGAGTTTGTGGAAGGGCAGGCAATCCTCACCCCACAGGCAGACAGTACGTCACACCTTTTATCTTCGTTGGCTGGCCTGTGTTTCATCGTGTTGCCTCATAGCTCTCCTTATTTTAAAAAAGGAAAATAGCTACCCCGGACGGAGATGGCCACCCGTTTTAACTATTTTGAAGGAGATTGTGTGTCTTCACTGTGTCGTCGATCCCAGCTGCTGAAGTCCGGGAGACAAAGGTGTATTCTTTGGGAGAGAATGAGGCGCCCTGGCTGTCGGGGAGCCGAGCGGGGAGGTCGGAGGGGGATTGTGAAACACGAGAGCAGGGTGGTTTTATCAGGGTGCTCCCTCGCCAGCAGAGTGATGTCAGCCTGGTGGCCGGGGGCTGTGGTCAGACAGACGGAGACAGATCACTGCAGCAGAGCTGCTTGGCTTACTGGTAGCCTGCGCTGTGGTTTGTGTCTTTGATTTAGGTTAAAATCTGGTGAAGGAATGACCCAGTCTTGGACCTAGCCCAGATTCAAATTGTGGGATAAAACTGTATTCTGTAGAGCACGGACATTGACTGGGGGTGGGGGTGAAATCTCTATAAATATCTATTCTTTTTTTTTTGGCGAGGGCATCACTGCCTCTGGTGGTCGTGGGCGCTACCCAGTGCTGCTCCTGAGAACCGCCGCTGGATTTGAACCGCCAAGCCCGCGGGCCACAGTCCAGCACTCAACCACTTACGCCACTGGGGCTCAGCCCATATCTATTCTTAAGATTTAGAGCAAGCAAAGAACTAAAAATGTCACCATTATAAATGAGGGGGGGTGCAGATTGGGGATCCAAAGCCCATTAATCGGTAAAGCAACATCCCCTTACAGAAGGGTCGCAGGGAGGAGACGAGCCAGTCAGGGTACCGTGTAGCAACTATGAAATATGTAACTTTTCTTTAGTTCTTAAATTCTCACTCACACACACACACACACCCTCCCCCTCTCCCCCCCCCCCCAATATCATGATCCCAATTCTGCCTTACAAATCCGGCTAGACCAGGAGATGCACATTGGTGCAGATAGGAGCTGGACACATGGGAAATTCAGGACAGGTAATCCCTTGAGGACCAGTGGTGGGGGTGATGATACCAGGAGGGTGGAGGGAAGGTGGAGTAGAGAGGGGGAACCAATTGCAGAGCTCTTATGTGACCCCCTCCCTGGGATACGGACAGCAGGGAAGTGGGTGAAGGGATATATCGCACAGTGTATGATATGACAAGATAATGATAATTTGTAAATTATTAAAGGTTCATGGGGGAGAGGGTGTGGGGAGGAAGGAAAGATATGAGGAGCTGATGCCAAAGACCTAGGGAGAGCAAGGATGTTTCGAGATTGTTGAAGGCAACAAGCGTACAAAGGTGGTCTTCACACAGTGGATAGTGGATGTATGTGTTGATTGTGATGAGTTTTATGAGCCCCCAATAAAATGATTTTTTTTTTTTAAGATAAAAAAGCAAATAACTGGGGGGAAAAAGTCAGAGCAAGACGCTTTGTAGTACAGTGACTTTTTGTCTTTCCTGGGAACCTAAAAGCATTGCCATCCCACCCTGTGCTGTTTGTAAGAGCCCTGGCAATCTGGTGGTTGAGTGCTCAGTTGCTAATCTGAAAGGTAGCAGTTCGCGCCACCGGCCCCGCCCCAGGAGCAAGGTGCTTCTATAAAGACTGCTACCCCGGACCCCTTAGGGAACAGTTCTACTCTGGCCTGTTGGGGGGGTGGTAACTGCGAGGAGGCCGAATTCACTGGACAGGAATGAGTTTGGCTATATTGGGGGTGGGGGGGGGGTTGCATTGCTTTTTGACTTCCTTCCATAAAATGTCACTATCACTAATTTTGATTGATTGCTTACGAGTCGTGCCATAACTGAAACGTACGTACAACTCCCCACTGGTCTCTCCTTTGCCGTGAAGAGACAGGAGGGCAGAGACTTGAGTTCTAACCCTGCCTCCGCCACGGACTCAGCTGTTAACCCAGGCAACCTCCCTTAATCTCTCGGGATACCGGTTCTGTTGCATGTATCCCTAGTGTGAAGGTTCGGGCCAAGATGATTTAGTTCTAAATGAGTTTTATCTGCATTTTACGGACTGTTATACATGAGGGCGCTTAAAAAAGTCTGTGGAAAATGGAGTTAGCAATCAGGGGTTCTTTTCCCCCGAAGTTTTCGAAGCCTCTTCATTTTTATGGCAGGTTTTCGTTGACTCCCTAGACCTCTCTTAGCGGGCTGGGGGGCGTCGTGAGTCAGAACACTGGGAATTAGTCCTCCACGGGACTGTCAATGAAGTTGTTTTCAAGCTTGAGCTCCAAGCACACTGCCCTCAAGTCAGTGCACATTCCCAGTGATCCTGCAGCAAAGGGAAGTACGCCTCTGTGAGCCCCAAGACCAATTCTTTAGAGTGAAAAGCCCTGTATTGCTCCAGAGGAGTGGCTGGTGGTTTTGATCTTGTGATTAGCAACTGAAAGCATAACCGCTGGGCCACTGGGCTTCCACAAGTCTCCTTCAACAGTGACCTACGTGACTGGTTAGGCATATCAGTCTTCCTCATACTGTGTAAAGTGCGCTCAGTTTATTGGAGTGTCAGGTATTTTCAGATCAATAAAAACTGCGCCTTAAACTGTTTTTTTGGGGTCCAACCCCTGCTGAGGACATACCCTGTCACCCCAGATGACTGAATCATAATCTATATGAGTTGTTGGGTAGAATTTTTAAAAACAAAATAATTTGTTTTGGGAAGTAGTCCGAAGTGTGCCTAAGAATCACCTGGGGATCTTACTGGGAGCCCTCGTGGCCTCTCACTGCCATCAGGTTTATGTCCTCGTGAGGGAGAAAGAGGCGGCTTTCTGGTAGCTTAGCATTTACACAGTGAGCTGCTACCTGCAAGGTTAATGGTTCAAAACCACCAGCTACTCTGTGGGAGACAGACGAGGCTCTCCTGTAAAGAATTCAAGTCCCAGAAACTCGGAGGAGTCAGTTCTTCCCTGTCCTGTAGGATCGCTCTGAGCTGGAAGCCATGATGGAATCTTAGCTGAAAATGTACGAATCATTCCTCCAGGCTTGAAATAGGTTCCCTCAGTGCTTTCCTGTTCTGGGATCCTTCCCTTTTGCATTCTGACTTTAAAAGCTGAGTTTTCTTCTTGTGATAATTTCTCCAAATCATGCTACAGCACATCATAAAGCTAAGTGATTTTATTTTTTTTTCTTTCGGTTAAAGTTTTTTTTTTTTTTTGGTTAATACAGTTCTCCAAAATCTTGGATTAATTCTTTGCTCATCTCCCAATGAGGGAAATATGTAACGAATGTTTTTAAAAGATTGAGGGACAAAAAAAGGACTTAAAAGATAATGAAATTTTTTGGGTGGACTTTTTGAAGATCCCTCATATTAGAACTTCCATCATGACTGAGCCCAGCAGTTTATTTATGTATATATATGTGTGTGTGTATGTATATATATCACACACATACACAACATTTTTCTTCAATAATATTTACAATTATTTTCATTAAAAAGTCAAATGCATCAAGATTGAACTTCCTTAGTTATAATTGTGAACAAAAACCAAAAAGAACACATTAAAATTGACTATTGGAGCCAAGCCAGGTTAGGAAACTCAGTAATATACTACTGGATTATTCACACAGCTCAGATCTCCCTTCTCCTGTTTATCCTTCAGAAAGAAAGATAATCTTTTGTCTTTTTTTCACAAACCCTTGGGAAATTTGGAACACACATTAGAACAAAAGGGGAAAGTATCTGCGCATCCCCGAGATAAATTCCTCTGGCTTGCCCGGCTCCATCTCCTCCCCCACCATCAGGGCTCCATCCATTTCTTCTGTCATTTGTGCTGCCGGCAGGGCCCGCGCAGCAGCCGCTCTCCCTCGGAGTGCAAGTCGAGCCCGAGCTTTCAGTGGACTCTGATGAATCCCAGGGCCCGGATGCCCCTAGCAGTTCTCGGATCAGGTTCCTCAGCACATCATAAGTAATGTTTTAATTTTTTTTATCGGATTTTAACATCAGAGGGAAACATAACTATAGACACATAAGATTTATTTTGGTTCTAGGGGAAATTAATGGACGAATCTGAATACTGAGTGTTCATACCATGAAAATCAGAAGAACATATAATAGTACTGGGGTCTCAGGTCTGTGCCTATCTGCCTACCCGCATATGTCTTTCTCTCCTCCCTCCTACCCCCCGCTTCTCCTCCCCCTCCCCCTTCCTCACACACACATTTTGGCAGGGCTTAAGCCCACACATTTTGGGATAAAATTCATGTACTATGCAATTCACCCTTTTATAGCATACAATTCTGTGGTTTTAATGGATGCACAAAGCTGTGCACACTTCGACATAATATCAGAACATATTTAGCATTCCTTAAAGAAGCCTCATATTTGTTAGTGGTCACTTCTCACTGTCTCCCCTCCCACCTCTGCCAACCACTAATCCAGTGTCTGTTTCTGTGGAGTTACCTCTTCTGTGTCGTCGTAAGGTTCATCATCCTTGTAGCATGTATCAGTACTCATTTCTTTGTATTACCAAATATGCCATTGTGTGGACATACCACATTTCCCATCTATTCCTCCTTATTGACTGTCTTGCTCATCTGACATTTTGTGTCTACAACAATAGTAAAAAATTAATTTGCAAAATTAGCATGCCCATTGGCAGTAATAAATGCTGAGGTGTGAGGTGAGAATAACACCCATCCTACAAAAGGTAAAGGATATGTGTCAACTTGGCTGGTCCCTGATTTGACAGCTGACAAATGAACAGTCAAACCTGGCAGTACAGTCATCTTCCATTTTGTGATCTGATGTAGTCAGCCTCTATTTTCACACAACACCCTTTCTTGCTTAATAACCTCATCTTGGAAAGCCATGTTGACACATGAGGTGTGGGTGTATTTATCCAGTCATCAGTGTTAGAAATATCTGTTTTTTGTACCTTTTGGATATTATGAATAATAGCCAAACTTGAACATCCATGCAACAGTTTTTGTGTGCACAAATGTTTTTTATTGCTCTTAGATATTTACTTAGGAATGGTTCTATGTTTAAACATTTGAAGAGCAGCCCGGTTGTTTTCCACGGCGCCGGCACCACTTTCCGTTTCCACCGACAGTGCATGAGGGTTCCGATATTTCTCTACATTCTCACCAATGCTAGTTATTACCTGGTTTTGATCAAAGCCATCGTAGGGGGTATTAAGTGACTTTCCATGGTGATTTTTGAGTTGACTGTGCCTGATGGCTAATCCTTTATCGTTTCCATGTCTTCTATTAAATATACCTTTAAATCATTGAGAGTCCTTTATTTTAAGGTATCTTTGATCTTTAGCATGGCCGGCCACCCCGTTGCCCTGCCTCAAGTAGCCATCCATTCCGTGAGTGTGTATTGACCATCTGCGGTACGGAAGGTGACTTGCTCTATGCTCTTAAGACAAAGACAATAGGTAAATTGCCCTCTGCTTGAAGGGGCACAAACCAAAACAGGAAGAGAAGTACTAGAAGCAACTTCTGTGGATGTTCTGAGGAAGAAGTAATGACTCTCACCTCGAGCAATCAAGGAAGACTCGCTGAAGGAGGAGGAGGCGTTTTAGCAAGTTGGCAAATTGGATAATATTAAAATACAAGAAGATCGGGGAAGGAGCCTGAGTCAGTATGGCAGCCAGACTAGTTTTACTCTCAGGACTGAAGTTTTAGGATTCACAAAGAGAAATAGTACTGGGAGCGAACACTGGAAAGGTAGTTGAGGCCAAATGGTGGGTTTGAATACAGGATGTTTTTCAGTGGCTTGGGTATTTAAGGTTCTGGACCAGCTGACGTGTTCACAGTGGTGTTTTCAAAGACTGAGTTTACAACAGTGTGTAGGGTGATGTGGGTGAAGGGGGAAGATATTGAACGTCATATGGCAGGGTTTCAGACAGAAGGTCTATAGGTCAGAAGCGCCTATGAAAACTGTGTTATATAATGGTCTCCAAATTTACTTGACCACAGGCTTACACTTACTTTCACCTCTCTGTTCCGTATAATCCACGAGGCATATACTGTGGATTTTGTTGCCTTGGTTCAATATTATACAAGTTATAATTTCTTAGTAAATGCTAGTTGGTTGCTTACTTGATAGATGGATGATAGGACTGTGGATCATAGAATTGGATCACATGTGCCGGGATCTGAAAGGAACTCTTATTATCATTTGGTTCATCCCAGCTGCATCTCTTGTGGCCCCCAAGTTGACGCTAACTCAGAGTGGCCTCGCAGGTTCCTTAGTGGACCTGAACTTCAGCGGGACGGCCCACCAGTCTTCAAAGAGTCAAGGTCAGAACACCAGTGCCCCCATTCCCAGAGCAGATATTTTCTAGTTCCTTAAAGCAAGTATAAATCCCTTTCCCACCTCTTCACAAACATCCTGGTGGCACTGTCATATAAGCATTGAATTGCCAGCCACGTGGTGGGTGGTTCAAGCCCTCCAGCTGCTGCACGGGAGGGAGAAGAGGCCACCTGCTCCCATCAAGATGTGCAAAACCTGGGAAACCCTCTGGAGGGTTTCTTGGAATCAGAATCAGTCCTGTGGCGGTCCGTAAGCAAGGCAGACTCCACCAGCACCGCACAGCCTGTTGTAAGACACAGGGCGTCGGAGCTGGTTCCATCAGGGAGGAGGGGTCCAGAGACGAATAGAGGCTCATGCTGGAGAGCCTGAGGTGGGGGTGAGGGCTGGGAGCAAGGGATGAGTAGCTGTTGTTTGAAGTGAAACACAAGCGAGGAAGCAACATCAGTGTCACCGAATCGAGCTGTAGCAGGCCCGCCCAGGACCTGTTTGGGGGACATTTCACTGAGGGTGGAAAGTTCCAGCTTGCTGCAGTGCCAGCACCCTGAGAAGGAACCCTGGCTGGAGGTGTATTCCGGGTCACTGTGTATTGGCTAGTTTGCATCTTGCCGACGAAACTGGCAAGCGTTTTATTTTTCCTGGTAAACATTCAGAGGCCTTTCCCCCTCACTCCTTGGCCTAACAACATCACGCTTGTCGTGCGCGGATGAAGCAGACGCCTGTTCGAGCTGCCTGGCCCGTCTGCGATGGGTAGGAAAATAGAGTGGCGGCAGACAAAGTCTCCTTGCTCAGGGACCCCAAGGCCCCAGATGAAGTTGACTTTCACCCAGCGGTACTCTGAGATGGTGGCCAGCACGGCCAGCACAACCAGGGGGCCCTCCCTCCTCCATCAGGCTGGGGAAGTGGGCTGGTTTCTCTGGAAGCAACGATTGCGTTTGCGTCTACCTTTTAGAAGGTATACTGCCATCCTGAATTATCTGAGGCCACGCTTAGTTCAGTTTAGAGTAAGAACAAAGTTACCTGGCTAGGCCACCCAGAGGTGTTTTTTTTTTTTTTTTAAAACAGGCGTGAAAAACTTACTAAGATGCCGAATCATGTTCAGCTGTGTCTGACTTCTGGAAAAGGGTTCCGTGTAGTTACTTATGTACACGCTTGAGACAGCTTATTGGAACCCTGCCCAATAATCATCATAATATGTTTAATGTGCCGCTTCGAATATGCTATATAAAGAAGGTCTTTCTCATCAAAACGCGTATCTTTATTTCCTTGTAATTTGGGGGGAAATACATGAACGACCGACCCATACATCTTCCTCATGGTTTGAACAAAGTGGCATACCAAAAAAAATTTTTTTTAAATATAACAAGAAAAGTGAGTTGAGTGTAGTAGTGTTCATGAGTTTGGCGCTAAGGAGGTTTTCTTACAGGTATGGAGCGGAATGCCCACGTGTCAAGATTGCTAACATTTCAAACGACCTTTCGAGATGGTTTGAGGCAAATGCCTCCCCCACCCCCCAGCCCCACCCCCGTTCCTTTATTGCAGCTCTTGTTTTTTAACTCTACCCCCAAGAGTTATTGTGCTTAAAAAACCACGTTTATGTAAAATGTCTCAGCCTTGGCAGCTGACTGTACATTCAAGCCGTATTCTGGGAATGGCAGGCGGCCCGCGGCCCCCGGCCAAAAACTTTCCACTGGGAGTAGTTTTGCAAAGGACTGGGCAGGCGGGGCTGGGGGCAGAGGGGTGGGGGGGCCGGACACTGCACTGGGGGGGCATTGCTGCTCCTTGACCACTCCGCCATCTCTTCGCGCAGGTGAAGCTGCTCTCAGGGGAGAGCCCAGGATGCAGACCCTCCCGGTGGCCTCTGCCCTGCCCAGCCACCGCACAGGCCCTCCTCCCATCAGCCCCAGCAAGAGGAAATTCAGCATGGAGCAAGCGGACGGCGACCTCGACTGTGAAAGCGACCATGTTTCCAAGATGAGCCGGATCTTCAGCCCGCACCTGTGAGTGCCTTCTCGGGGTCGCGGGGGCATGCGTGCGGTGGCGTGGGTGCACCGCCACGCGGCGGCGGCCAGGGGCCGGGCCGTGCTGGTTATGCAGCAAGGGCCTGCGGTGTCCCTTTGCTGCAGGGATGGATCCCTGGTGGCACAGTGGGTTAAGTACCGGTCCACTAGCGAGAGATTGGCCCTCGTGAGCCACCTGCTTCCCCAGAGGAGAAAGAGCAGGCGCTTGCTGCTCCTGTACAAACTTAACAGCCCCACCAGCCATCAGGAGCGGTCCTACTCTGCCCTGCAGGGTCGCTGCCAATGGGAATCGACTAGACGGCAGGGCGTTGGTTTGGGTTAGGGGGCACATGGGCAGTAGGAGTTGGGGACCGCTTCGATGGCCGTGGGCATAGGGTGTTGTTGTTTTTAATTGTTGCTCTGCTGCTAGGAAGCGTTCCGCTAATTTTGGTAACTGCCACTGGACACGTGGGATCTTCCGTCTTTCCCACCGCCCCGTACAGCCCAGCCCTTCATGCTGCATGTCAGGATTGCCGCATTCGGGGGCTGGCTGGCCGTGTCCCAGAAAGAGAAGGAACGCCTAGCACCTGAGGGGTGCACCTGGCCAACCTTTGGACTTTGGGGTCTAGAACGGTTTTCATCATGACCGTGGGCGCTCAGGCCATACATCTGAGCTCTTCTCAGCGAGAGAAAGGCTTTTTGGGTTGGTGTGCGACAAGGTCTGCCGCAACAAGGTCTGCCTCGCCTCGGTGATGTTAGCCTGGAGAGGCCTGGCTTAACGCCTGGCTCCGGGCGTCAGTTTCTTCGTTGCTGAGGTGAAAGGGGGGCTGAAGGGAAGGTTTCTGAGCTGGGGGCACACGGCCAAGTTTCTATGTGACAGTGGGCTGGCGCCCAGTGCCCCGTATCCTGCCTTCTTGTTGGTACACTCACTTCTCCAGGAGGGTCTCACAATGTATGTTCTCAGTGCTTACGATGCCATGCCCAGCTGTCCCTGTGCTGGCCTGTGGTTATAATGGGTTACAGATCAGAGTCTTCTCCACAGTGGGGCGCTGCCACTGAGTGTTGGGGGGGAGTAGCTTGTTGTGTGCAGGTGAAAAGATTCTTTTCTCGTTCCCCCCCAAACAACCAAACAACCAACCTCAGACCCCCCCAAACAACCTTTCTCCCATGTTGAGTGAGAATCCTGCAGGAATTGTGGCCTGGTGGAAGATGCTGGTGGGTCCCAGTTCTTATTTCTGAGGATGCGGCTATTTCGGGCAGGAATGTAAAGCCTGGAGAGTTCCGGGCTGGCTGCCTCCTTGGAAGAAGGGCCCTTCAGAGGCTAGAGGCAGCCTGGCCACTGGAGGGCCTTCCCTTCCCCTCCCCTCCCCTCCCCTCCCCCCCTCTCGCCTCCCCTCCCACTGCTGTCTCAGCTCAGGCAGGCCTCTGCGTGCCACACATTCCAGTGTGCTGGGCCTGTTGTGTGCAGTCATAAGACACTGACAGAGGTATTTACCCTCAAATAAATCACTGCAGTGTTAGTCAGAGGCTGAGCCTGCAGCCTGGGCCCTGGAATTTGCTACGATCAGGAATCCGGTGTCTGCTGAGGCACTGCAGAAACAATGCGTTCTGGAGAGCAAGTGGGGAGCGGCTCATAACTTGAACGCCGGCCGCTTCAGCTATGTGGAGCTCATGCTTTCATTAGGAGGAATTTTCTTTGGCTCCCACCCCCTGCCCCCAGCCTGAAACAAGAGAAATTTCGACCTTATGTTTTGCTTCATTTTTTTTTTTTTTTAAGAAAGGGAGGAGCAGAGGCAGTCAGGCCTTATTTTAAATCCTTACGGCTGCTTAGCAGCTGCGAGGCCTTGTGTTCGCCAGTTACTTTACCTGGGCGTCGTTTCCCCCTTAGTAAAGTGGCGATGAAGATAGCTAATGTGCCCAACTCCTGTGAAGATCAGAACGAAGATCAGAATGAAGATCTGCAGCTCAGAACTATGGGGTCAACTGTATCGCTTGAGCTCACCCAGTCAGTGGTGGTTTTCATGCAAACCGTTTATGTGTTCAGCTGCTAACCAGAGACAGGTTCGAGGCCACCACCAGAAGTCACGGAAGAAAGGCCTGGCAATCTCCTACCCCCAAATTAGCCGCTGAAAGTTCCTGGGGAACACACTATTGTGGCATACACGGGACTCCCACGAGTCCGTCAGCTCCACAGCTGTGTACCTACATTCATGCAGCTATGTCCCTACAGAGACACAGGTCATAGGCAGCTCTGTACAGCCATGTATGTGGGCTGATGGAGGCGGGCATTCGCTGAGAGTAAGACGGACACAGCTGGGGGAGGATTGAGCGTCTGGAGTGAGCCCCGCAGGCAGGGTCTCCGCCTCTCCTTAGGGGGAGGGTCTCTAAAAGCACCCCCTCGATAGGATTACCACCGAGGGTGGTGCAGTGCCTGACAAATGGTAAGCACTCAGTCGGAGCAGTTGTTAGTATCACCCCCCCTCCCCGCCCCCTTCAATTGTTTGTGGGCTTTAGAGAGTGATTTCGTAACTCCCCAAGGAGCCAACTGTGGTGGCATTGTAAACAGTTTTCAAGGTTTAAGGTGAGAGCTGGGATGGCTACATGTCATGTACACATTTGACATCACGAAGGAAAGTCTTAGGAAAGCTGGGGGGCGGGGGCTGGGGG
>PVJH01019310.1:0-43065 GCA_004026705.1 Nesogale talazaci | reverse complement strand
ATTTTGGCACACAGTAACCCTATCTAAGGGTTCCAGTATCACAGACCACGACAGCTTCATCTTTCTCAGAGGGATTTAACACCACCGCTTGTCATTCATAGCTCAACGCCTAACCCACAAGCTCTTTCTTGATGTGCATACAATTTCCTAATTCTCCACTGATGTCTCATAACTTGAAGAACTATAAAAAGAAAATGTTTTGATATATTATACACAGATCCATTTTTTGAGTATCTGAACTTGGGTTTAGAGAGTGAAACTGAGATGACAACAGCTTCAGTGCATTTTATTGCTGATGAACTGTATCTTATATCCAACAGCTTACAGAGAAATGTCTATCAAAAGATGTTTCTGCCAAACTGCTTCCAATCTATACTGACCCTGTAAGATTTCGAAGGCTGTACATTTTTTACTTCTCATCAAGAGCTATGTCATATCAGTAGAGAAAGCTTTCTAAAGTGTTACTCCACCCATGCCATTAAAGGTAAGTGTTCTTTGAGGAGGCAGATTTGCCTCAGTTGTATTTTTGGTGCCTTAAAAGCTGAGAAGTTCATCTTCTGATACTGTATCACACAACATTTCACAGCAATTTGTTGAGTGTTCACTGATTATTTTTATTAGAAGTAAATATGAAGATCCTTCTTCTTAATCTGTGTAGTCTATAAAATCTTGTGAAACCTGTCCACCATAAGTGGTCCTATTGGTATTTATAATACTGATAGTATAGTTTTCAATATCATGCGTGGCAACATGCATGCCAGCATAGGATGACCAACTGACAAAATAAGTAGAAACAGCCGAATACATCCATTAGTAACTGGAAAATATAGGATGTAGGAAGTATGAATCAGGGAACACTTTAGTAATTAAAATATGAAATAGAATACAAAATAACATTCTAGGCATTAGTGAGCTGAAATGATTCGCTATTGGCTATCTTAAATGGGAAAATTCTATGGTCTGCTATGCCAGGAATCACAAGTTGAAAAGAAATGTAGTCACAATCGATACAATACTGCTAGTGATAAAGTAATACAGATACACATCCAAAGAAAGCTAGGTATTCTGACTATTGTTAAAATTCTGCATAAACTACTAGTGTTAAATAAGAAGATGAACCTGTGGTCTATCCTCACCTGGAACAAAAATAGAGGAAAAATAAGAGATTCAGGGGGAAAATAGTTCAAAGGACTAATGCACAATATGAACCCTTTGCTCAGTGACCCTTATATTAGGGGAACTAGGTGGTGCTTGTATACCACCGATGACTACTCAGAAAGAAATCACCATTAGAGACCCTGGAGAGGGTGGGATGAAAAGACATGCCGAAGCTGTAAATCATAAGGAAAATGGGGCTCACGGCTCTGATAGAGTAAGTGAGACCCCAGATAGCATGACCCTTAGACTTATCAAGCCTGGAAGTGAACCCAGCCACATGGCTCAATTTAGCTAAAGGAGAGAGGCCTAAAAGGTTGACAATACCAGGGAGATACAGAATCACCAGAACTACCATCTATAAGATGGCAAGAAGGCAATATTTGCTCCAGAAAAAAGTCAGAAGTCAGGAAAATAGGAGGAATTGAAATGGTAAAAAGAAGAGAAAATGAGAGAAGTGCTGTTACATTGTGGAAATTGCAATCAATATCACAAAAAAGTGTATGATTTATAAATGGAAAACTAATTGTATGAACTCTCACACAAATCAAAATAAAGATGTAAGAAGCAAAAATGAATAAGCATACAAAATCATTGCATGAAAAGGAACTGGTAGAGACCGTTTCAGAATGTAGAATACGATGAAGAAAGAATGTAACTTAAGATAGATATGCAAGCTACTTTGAAGGCTTTGGGGAAAAGCAAGCCTCCAGAACTTGATGGAATCCAACTGAAATGTTCAACAGATGGAAGCCATTGTAGAAATGTTCATCCTTTCATGCCAACAGAACATACTTCGTCAACTGCATGCATACTTGAGATGAATACTTTGTCCTTTCCAAATAAAGGTGATTCAACACAAGGCAGATGTTGTTAAATGCCAACATTAATATCACACATAAATAAAGTTTTGCCAAGCATAATTTTAAAACAACTACCTTGTCCCTCAAGAAAGGATAGTTAGCAATGTAAGCTGAATTCAGAGTAGGTTATAGGAGAAGGATATCATTACTAATGTCACGAGAATATTGGCAGAGAATACCAGAAAAAGTCACATGCATCTGTGCTTTATTGACTGTGCAAAGATTTTGCTATATACATCCTACAAATTATGGATAACACTGTGAAGAATAGGGTATTTGGGAAACTTAATGGTGCTCTGAATTAGACTGAGGAGGTTTCTAATAGATCATGGGATTATTTATGGCTTAAAATCAGACACTAGTGCATTATGGTTTCATCCTCTCACCACACGTATTCAATCTATAAGAAAATAATTTAGAACCTGGAATAGGTGAAGAAGAATGCAGAATCAATATTGGAGAAAAGCTCAAAATAAATGCATATTATGCAAATGACACATATTTGCTTATTAAAGCCAAGAGGTATTGATTATAAGTGAATACAATCTTTGATATTATTATATTTCTGAGTATAGAAAACACAAATCCTCATGACTCGGTAAACAAGCACCATTGTGATCCATGGAGAAAAGATTGAAATTGTCAAGTTTACTTGAACTCATAGTCAATGTCCATGGAAATGTAAGTTAAATCAAGAGATGGTCAGTATTGGTCAAGACAGTGCTAAAAACACCACTGCTCTAGACACCGCAGACTGGCAGAAGAACAAGTCATTCTGTGTGGGAGAGATTCCAATAAGAATGAATCTGAGAAATTAGGTTCGCAAGAGATTGGTTCATGTACTTTAGGCAGGTGTCACGAGAGATCGGTCCCTAGAGAAGGACATCAATGTTGGTAAAAATAAAGAAACTGAAAAAAGAGGAAGACTCTTCACAAGGCAAACTGACAGAGGTTACAGCAAAGAGCTGCAGCACAGCCATGAAAGTGAGGATAACACAGGTCTGGGCCGTGTTTCATTTGCTTGCTCACAGCACAGCTCTGCATTGAAGAGAGTTAACAATAAGAAAAACCAGCCTTATGGGATCTGACTGTTATCATTCTCTCCCACAGAGAGACTGATGTTTTGCTTAGCAACCACCTGGCTCTTCACGGAACCATCTTGGATCCTTATCACGACTCTCCTATTGGGCCTTGGAGTCTAAGTAGTATTTGTGTCAGTCCATGAATGATAGTTTCTTGTATTGCTGAACTGGGTGGAGAAGCTTGGCAGGACTTGATGTCTGTGTCATAGTTCTAAAAGCAGCAACAGCATACAGTACCCAAAGAGACAACTGTGTAGAATCATTCTTTAACCTTTTTGTGTACCGTGTATATGTTCTCTAATTCAGAAGCAAATGGATACAATGATTCCTTAAGCATGTTTGACTCCTAATCATGAATCTAAGCAGAAACAGTCAAAATGATCACTGAGTATATTATCAATGTAATTATTGACTATATCTTCTGCATAGTAATTAATTATACAATGTCATGACATTTTTTTTACCATTGACTCACATTATGATTTAGCTTCTATACCAGTCAACTTTCCCCCTATTTTATGACCCGACTCCCTAACAAAATTGCAATTACCTCAAAGGCCTTAGAGGCTAACATTTTCTCCCAATTCTGTACTTTCCCAATGCCTGCTGTTTAATAGTTACTAATTATTTGTAAGTTAAGGAAATCAGCAATCATGTGATTTAATAGAAATTAAAGCAGTACCAAAGGATATTAATTCTCTAATAACATAAGAAAAAGATGTCAGCTTTGGAAGTCATGTAGAACAATTATGAAAATGGCTGAGGCCTTATCTGACCTCTCTGCTAGTGTTTCTATTGTCACGAGGCAGAGATCAGACATGCCTTTATCTCCCGATGTACTCTAACTTTCCTTAGCTGCTCTAACTTTCTTTACCTATTCTAACATTAAGTGTTCCTCCCACACTACTCTGCTCTGATGCGGGGTTCAATAATTCATTACAATGGCCACATAGAATGCACAGATTCAACTCATACGTTTTATTAGGGCAGTGATAGCAGTAAACAGTAAGGATAAAATTATGAGCCCATAGTAATAACTCTCCTTAGCCAACAGCCAAGTTTCTCTCTCCAGTCCTTTGTTTCTGAGTTCCTTGGCCTTTGCCTCAGTAGACTAGGCAGCTGTGCAGCTTTCTCATAGCTACATACACTTGGTGTTGCTCCTCGGTTCTGTCTCAGGGTTTTAGGTGAGGAAATGTTCTTCCTATGGTCTGGGGATTCCTCTGTGTGTCAGAGATGGCCTTTTTTACCAGAAGGAATGATTCTAATGGAGCTATGGTTTTTGTCTTTCTGCAAACCATACCCTTATGGAAACAAAGGGTGTGACTTGGTTTCCATCTACTACCAAAGTCAAGACTTAATCTCATCTTCATCTTGCCCTTCAGGTGAGGAGGTTGTGTAGTCCAGGTGGACTAGAGAAACAAATTTATAAGTAAACACACACATACAAGCATATATATATATATGAGAGGTTTATATACAAGAAGAATGGAACATTGAGAAAGCATCCCAAACCAGTCCAGTCCAAGCCCATGAGTCTGATATCAGTCCATATTTCTGATTGCAATCTATGAAGTCCTCTTCAGACTCACAAAGCACATAAAATGACACCAGGACAGTCACAGGCCAGTGGGTGCAGACTTTTGTGTATCCAGTGGTGGTAGAAGCACTCCAGCACTGGCAGGGGTCTCCTTCCTTATGGCTCCTCCAGTGTACACGGCTCAGGGTCTATCAGCATGCTGCCATGTGTCTTGTCAGCTGCAATGTCTCTCAGGAAGTCAGTCTTGTGTCTTGTTAATAGAGGTCTCCAAGGGACTGAGAAGTGAGTCTCTCAACACCAACTGGGAAATACAGCTGGATTTCCCAGAATTTTCAGGAGAAAGCCATGCCCACAGAGAGATTTCATTGTCTATCTCCAGATTGACAGGCTAGATTCCCTCCCTATACACTTAATCTTCAAACTGATACCAGATTGGGTGACGGCCACGAAGATTGACATAGCTAGGTTTGGGGCCAGCCCTGCAGACTCCTCTGTTAGTTGACTACTTCATGGTGGTGTATTGCCCCCAAGACTTTGTGCACCTATAGTCTTGACCCTCTTTCCATTTCCTATGGAGACATAAACAATATCTTCCCTGTGGATGGGTTAGTGCCCTGTTCCCCCACCATCCATGTCCTCTTTCTAACCCCACCTCCCTTTTACACTACATGTGTGTGCTTTCCCTTTTAACAAACGAACCTCTTGACAATTCATATTAAACAACATAATTCTTGAAAAATCTAGGTATTAAAACCTAATATACCTTGGCATAGTTGCTAACTTCTCCGCATTGTTCCCACGGATTTTATTGAGCGCTCTGAGAGCTCTTATAATATTTTGTACATCATTTGTATCAAGCATATCTGTGTACATGATGCCATATTTATTTCCAAATATTTTCTACTTAAGCCCTTGGTATAAACTCCTCTTTTCCCCTCCTTTTTTATAAATCATTTTATTGGGAACTTCTCAGTATTTTATAAATGAGAATTGCTCTGCTGACATTATAGCAGTCAAGTTGGAAGGCAAACTAACATTTAATTTTATCTTTAATTACACATGACCGCACTGCATCAAGTAAAACCGGCAACAAGAATTTAATATGGGGCTGAGCCCTGTCGAGTGCAGGACTGAGGCCCACGGGCTTGGCGATTCAAACTCAGCAGTGGCGCTCCAGGAGCCAGACTTGGTAGCTCCCACAACCAAGGGCAGAAATGCTTCCCCCCCACCCCCCGCTAAAGACCCATCAATCATAATCATTGCACAATTGCTGAATTTGGAATCATGAATTCCAAATGTGACAAAAGCCAAATATGACAAAGTATTGGCTAGCAAGCAGTTGTTAAAAAATTAGTAATCATTGTTAATATATTTTTCTATTGGTAAAAATGGGTAGCAGGAACCCAACCATGGTGGCTAGCAAGAAAAATAATTATGCCACCACAAGGTTTATATTATCAAATAATAAGAAAAAATCAATGTTAAATCTCTTTATTTAGAGCCATGCCACAGGAGTGTTTGAGGAAATGGAAAAAGTGCGTTCTGCTAGGTACTCAGTTACAAACCACCTGCTTGCTTCAAGTGTTATAAAATCAACCTTACCAAGTGTGTTTATGGCCACAGAGCACAGGTCAGTTGAGGAAGGTTAGGAACTTCTTACTATTGCTTAAAACTGGCCCCAAGGGAGAAAGAAAACCTGGAAAGTGATTCAGATTTCATCTTCCTCACTTTAAATGATAGGTAATATTTATTGTCCCACCTCACTCAACTGGCAACTATTATTTTCCTGTGATTGCAGAATGTTTCCTCAACTGCACGAAGATAATATATTATGGGAGCACATGGAGTCAGAGGAAAATGTTCCTATGGATACTAGTTCATGACAAGACTTGATACACTGGCAATAAAGCCAGTCCCAACACTGAAGTATTTAACACTGGAACCCCATGAGATCCGACATATGAATTTGCAGTGATGACTGGTGACACATGCAGTCATCAAGACATGCTGGCATCCCTTGAATTCTGTCAGCATGGTTTAATGTGAGAGTAATGTAAACTTGAGTGATTGATACAGGGCAAGACTATACAAGTGAGGAATTGTGTTAAGAACAGAAGTCCATGAAGTCTTCCAGGGTAGTTCTAACCGTCCATTTAAAAATTTGATGACATAGTTGTAAACATTTTCTAATAATCATGGCATGTAAAATATGTAAGCCTATGAAAATTGGCAGTGATCAAACATTGAATTGAAGAGATAAGATCAATGTGCGAAGCTTTGTGGGTTTGAATTGGACTTCTACTGGTCTTTTTAACTCAGACAATCATATAATCTGCTATGCTTAGAATGATAAAGAGGAATGACACCATATTCATCGATGGATGGCACTGAAGGGAGAAGTCCAGTCTTAGTGAAACTCAAGGATCCAAAAATTGACTACTAATTGTAATTGACAAAAATTGAATACTAATTGAGATGTTGCCACAAATTGAAGCAACGCTTAAAGCGCTCAGTGGTATCTATCAAGGAAATGGAAGACAGGTACTATGAAACAAAGGGGAACAAATACAGATTTGTGTCCACTCCAAAGAAAATGAAACTTATTGAACAATATCCTAAAATATCACACGCAACTAAATTTTTGCTGAATATAATTTAAAACAGCTGCAGCAGCAGTAACCAAATAAACAACACTCTGAAGATGTAGAGAAAGGAGTATTATTGCTAATGTCAGATGACTCTTGGCTGAAAGCAGGAAAAAACCCCAAAAATTACATATGCTTTAATTCGCTATGCAAAGGTATTTGACCATGAGAATTACAACAAATGATCAATGATATTGCAAAGAATGGAGATTCCAGAACACTTAGTTGGCTCATGTGGGTCTTATACATTAATTAAGAAGCAATTAAGAGAAAATAGGAATATTGCACAGTTAAAATTTAGGAATACCATTCCATGAATTGTATTCTGTACTTATATATTGATCAAATAATTTTAGAAGCTGAATACTATGAAGAACAGGGCATCAGGATTGGAAGGAGACCTATAGTAACTTGCAATATGCAGATGATAAAATCTTTTTTGCTAGAAACAAAAAAACTCAAAGCACTTACTGGTGACATTTAGAGACTATAGTCTGCAGTCTGGATTAGGGGTCAACATATGGAGGGGTAGGATTTTTAGAACCACAATACCTGTTGAAGAAGAAGCCAAGAAATTACATGATATGTTTCATTAGACAAATATGTAATAGATGTCTCTAAAGGGCTAAAAGTCAAACATATCATTATGAGGAGAGAAGGGCACACAACTCAATCTATGGTATGTACAATTGTCTCACGTGCATAGAAAAGATGAACACGAGGAGGAAGATAAATCATCTTTAGAAGAAGAATTGATTCTTTTGAACCATGGTGTGTGTGAAAAATATTTCATATACCATGGGCTTCCAGAAGAACAAGCAAATCTGTCTTCGAAGAAGTATAGCCAGAATGATTCTTTATGAGAAGGGCAATACATGATTTTATGTTCATATTGCTTTGTTGTTTTTTTAGAGTGCTTTAAAATGTGCTTTTATTTTGAAGACATAAAATAGTCAGTTTTACACTCAGAATGGTGTATATAATTGCTTTTGATTAATCCACTTCAACAACCTCAAAGTACCATTACTTACCCCACTCCCTCTGTGTTCATTTTTCCATTCCTAGTTCTTTCTTAACCTTCTGTCAGTGGGTAAATGCTGTGCTTGATCTTAAATCATAAGTTGTTAGAACATGGGGTGAATCAAATTCCAGAACTGAAGTTGCCTAATGGCCATCACTTTGGGATCCTATCAATCTCTGCTTGAGCAATACTACGACTCTCTAAGTTCTGGGCCATATTTTACCCCTATGTTTTCCAGAATATTCTAATGTGATACTTTTCAAAGAGTCGGTAGTGATAACTTGTCACAGAATAGTGGAGACTGGTGTTTGTGGGGCCTATTATTTGATTGAACTATTTGCTTCTGTTTTGTTTTGTTTTTTAATTTTCATTGCTTTCTCTTCCAGTACAGGGGATTTTTTTTCCTGTTAATTTTTTCTATCTAATATTTTCCTGTTAGATGGTTGCTCATGAGATTTTAAGACCCTGAATACTATGTGCTAAAGAATGCTACAGCGCATTGCCTTTGTGAATTATGGTATGTTCTATTAATTGACCTTGGTGTCCTGTAAGATGTGTCCTGAGCCCGTAGGCCCAGTGACTCATTCCCTCAAAGAGTTTGATTATATTTAAGAAGCTTGCTTTTGTATGCCCCACCACAGTCTTGAATTTATTTGTAGAAAAGGTGAGTATCCTTTCACAAATAAGCTCTGTCATATGTGGGAATACTATTCTTCCTTCTGCACCTCTGATTCCTACCATTCTATCGAAGTATCTCTTGACAGATCACCAGTATTGCAGGATTGGAACACAACTGGACCAATAGACAAAATAATGACAAATGGAGAAAAGATTGAAGTGCCCAAGGATTCATCTTGCTGAGCTCCACAGCACTGCCCATAGGATCAGCATTCAAGAGATCAAACAATGCATTACAATGGTTCACTTTGCTGCAAAAGACCTATATAATGACCCACGTACAAAGCCCCAGATGGGTGGCAAACAACCAAAATGTGGGTTTAGGGAGACAAGATGGCGGTACTCACACCTTTTCAGCATGTGATCTACTTAAAAAATGATCAAGTAAAAAAAAATGATCAAGTCAAAATGATCTACCAACTATAAAAATGCAAAACATATATTTTCATTTATTACAGTTATTCATAAATGCACTTAGTGCAGGTGTTTGACATTTAAGATTGCATCTGATTGACTGCACGATATATCAGTTAAGCAATGGGATTGATGAGAGGCTTCCATCTATTTTTTTAATGCCATGCTATCTTCCCACACTACATTGGCAATTTATCCTAGTTGATTATGACCGATGTATTGAGCACCTCTAGTGTAAGATATAAAAATAATAATTTATAATCTATCAGTAGTCCACAGGGTGGGAAGGCTGGGGAGGAAGGGGAAAATAGGAGCATGATACCAAGATCTCAATTGAAAGAAAATGTTTTGAAAATGGTGATGGCAACACATGCACCAATATGTTTGATACAATTGATGTATGGATTGTTATAAGAGCTGTAAAAGCCCTCATAATGATTTATTAATAATTAATAATTAACTAATTAAAATAAATTTAATAAATAATTAATAATAAAGTGTTCAAAACAAAGATGCTACCTTGAGGCCTAAAGTGTGCTTGACCCAGGACATGGTATTTTTCAGTTACATGTAAAAGATAACTTTGAATAAGGAAGATCAAGGAAAAATGGGTTCATTTCATTTAGGGTCCTGGTGAAGAATATTGATGGTATCATTAACTGTGTATACTCTTGCTCTTGATTTCTCATTTCTCTGCTTCTCCTGCTGCTAAAGAATGTTGGCGACCACTAAAGTAGGTTGCTTTCATGTTAAAATCTTTTCTTGACTGCTATTATGAACGATTTATACAACATTGTTCTTGAAGTGTATTGGTCTATATAATTAGCCTTTTTAGTGATTATCTGCCTAGTTTCATTACTAAGGTTATGTGTGCTTTATGAAATGGATTTGGGAGTTTTTCTTGTTTTTATTTTCTCCAGAATAGTCCGAGTAGAACTGGTGTCAACTCTTAATATTTGGTAGCATTTAGTGAAGGTGTGTGTAATTAGCCTTTTGTTATGATTTTTTTAACTGATCATATCAATTTGATCCTTTGTTAAAAATCTGTTTAGCATACTTCTTCAAGTGTTAGTTTCAGTGGTTAGTATATTTCTAGAGATTTTTATACTTCTTCTAGATTTTCAAATTTATTTGAGTACATTTCTCAATATTCTGTTATTATTCTTAAGTTTCTTGTCTTTCCTGTATTTTCTTCTATCTTTTATCTTCTATCTTTCTGCCTGTTTTTTAAATTTTTATTTTATTAATCCTTTCAGAAACCTTTATTTATTCTTTCTATTTCTTTCTGTTGCAGGGAGTTCTACTCTAATCTTTATTCTTTTGTTTCTTAGTTGGAATTGTGTCACAGTGTTCTTTCTTCTTTTTTGCTGTGTGTATGTATTGCTGGAAATTGCCCTTTAAATGATGCTTCTACCGTAACTCAAGGGATTTGTGATATGCTTTCATTCTCCTTTGATTGAAGACAGTTAGTTGTTCATTTCACTTTGGTTGTTCTCCACGATCCAGATCTTTTAAAGCAGAGTGTTACCCTCTCTCTATGTGTTGGATTTCATTCCCACAGATCTTCTTATTGGTGATTTTGAAATTTATAGTGCTGGGATATGACAGGGTGATTTGTAATATCTCAATATTTTCAATTTATTAAGCTTTGAATTTTATCCTAATATAGGGTTTATTCTGAAGAATTTTCCCTATGTGCAGGAATACAACTTGTTTGTTGAGTGAAGCACTGCATATATGTCTGTGAGGTCAAGCTGGTTGCCTGTGTTGTCTAGCTCTTCTGTGTCATTGTTGAGTTTCTTTCTAATTCTTCTACTCTTATTGAAAGTGCTATGCTGAAGACTCAAAATTGTTTCAGAATTGCCTATGTCTCTCTTATCCTATAAATTTTATTAGTGTATATTGAAGCTATATCCTTGGATACGTTTATGTCTGCCTACTCAATTGACCTTTTAATCATTACATAATGTTCTTTTTGTTGTGTTGATTTTTGCCAGAAAGTCTATTTTATCAGAAACCTAGATTGTCACGACTTACAAGCTCCAAGTTGGCTATGCGAGGTCAAACTAACCAACAGTTCACCTTTTTATCTCCTGTCTCACTCTTTTGACTCAGTTAGTTCTGTTGATACTCAGCATACTTCTCTAGACTTGTCCCAGAAGCAGAGGTTTCAGGATTATCATCTTATCTGTTTAATTAGATCTCTGATGTTTTTCATATGTAGGGTCTATGGAGATTACCTTTCTAATTCACCATACTCTCCCTGCCCCCAAACAGTCTCCCTACCTTTTGGATAAAACATTACAAGGGACCAATGCATAGAGAAGAACATCATGCTGGAAAAAGCAAAGGTCCAGCGCAGAAGTGGAAGACTTCAAAGAAAATTGATTGACACATGATTGATTGGAGAATAGTTTCATACAGAGCATGACTGGGAACACAGGGTAGAATCAGGTAGTATTTCATTCTCTGTTGCATCATGTCTCTATTAGCTGAAGTCAAATTGATACAGCTATGTGAAACAAAAATAGGACATTGAGAGATGACTATGCTAAAGCAAGCCATGAAAAGACTTGGAGAAAGCACAGGCATAGCAGAAAAATAACCATTTCATTTGTTTACTCACTCTCAAGATATTCTTTTAAAAATAACCACTTTTATACGTATCTTATCTAATAATTTATCACCCTATTCAAATGGATCATTTTTAGACAGAAAATGCTTTTCAATTTGCTATTATCAAGACTTTCTTTTGTTGAGTCTTACAGTCACTTTTGTCTAGACAAAAATCTTCCTAAAGGACACTCAAATGGGGAATAGCATCATTGTTTTTGCTTAATATTTTCTATGCTATCACTAAGTTTACAGAATAAAACACAAAACAAGGGCAAAGAAAAAAAGGCAGAACAATTGCCTTTGAGTAGATTCTACCTCATGGCAAGGCCACATGCTTCTGAATCAACTTTCCTTCCGGAAAACGTTCCTATCCCTGGCTCAGCAGAAGCAGACCCCCAGATTTTTCTTCTCAGGTGTCTTTTTCTTCTGAAATGTCTGGAGACTGACTTACCAGAAAACTTCCAAACACTGTATCATTTAACAGCAACTTAACTAAAACTTTGTTTCTTGAAAAGAGCTGTCCTCATAAAGAAATATTCCTCAACTTTGAATTTCTATGAGATGCATGGAAGTCCAGCACTCAGAATGAAGGATAGTATTTCATTTATAAGAAAATGTTAATGATTGTGCATTAGTGAAATATCAATATGGCATTAATCGATATACTATTTCCCCAAAACTAAGTGCTTGTAAAATGTTGAATCTTATTTGACTTTTATTCTTAATTAGTCAATACTCAGCATCATAGCCTATCATACAAAAAATGTTGGTGTAATGAGCTATTTAAAATGCCACTTCTACCTAGAATCTTTGAAATGTTCACCAAATGACTGGAAAGATCATGGCAAATCTTGTGAAGTCCTTCTGGCCCACTCAAGTGAGGTCATATCTGGCTAGTAATATAAGTAATTTCCATTGTATTCTTATGGGGGGGGGATGCCATTAAAATAAGCTATGCGGAGCCCCAACTAGGGGATTGGGCAATTTTGCCATCATGCTGGTGTTAATATGAGCCTTCCAGAGAAGGGAAAATCACAACCTCCAAAAAAGAAGAGTCAAGATTAGGACATGGACTTTAGACACTGGATCTGTGCACGAAGAATGTTCTTGATCCAGAGAGAGATGGCAAGAGGCACCGTCAACTCACCAGTGGCCCCACAAGCTTGAAAATCCAGAGATCAGCAAGAATCTGAGGGCTAGGATTCCTGGTCCTCAGAGCAAGAAAGCTGTGTGCTTGTGGGCAGGCACCTCACTGGAGGAGAGTGGTTTTTCTGGAAACTTAGTGGTAGAGCTAGATTCTCCTATTAATAAAAGGAGAAAGTTGAGTGCCTTTGGGCAACAGGTTTACTTGCAGAGTGATGTGCTTCTGAATACTTATTAGTTTTATTCAATGTGCTTTGTAACCCATTCCCAAATATGGCATATTCTTGGCTGGCCCAAGAGACTTAGAGGACGAGGGATTGAGGCCCCAAAAATCAAGAGCTAGAAAGAAGCTGACTTACTGACATTACTATGAAGATACTATGCTAAGAGAATACCTATATCCTGCATCCTTTCTGATCCTGGATTTTAACCTATTGCTGTCCTACTAAGTTTCACAATCATGAGTGTTGTCTGCCCGTTCTGTATGACTGTTGCTATGAAGTGTTAAGACCAATAGGGAAATAAAATGTGTCATGAAAGGAAGAATTCATAAAATTGAATTCATGTCAGAATTCATAAAAAGGTGTGAAGGTAGAGGCGTGTTCGACCTGTCTCCTACCAATCAGTTTGAGCCATTGATTTTGATTCTCTGCCCCTGCTTAGAAAATTAGAGGAGATAAGACACCATTTTCCCAGCCCCCCACACATCATCTTTACAAAAATCAACTAGTTTCTAATTATCATCATATTTATTATATGTGTACAGATGGTCTGTATTGCAGTTTATCTACAGGAATTTCCTGGGGCAAAGTGGGATGACTGTGCCCTTGGTGCATATTCATCAATATGCAACCTTGAGATTTGCATATGAAAACTGTTATACCTTTTTTTTTTTTCACTTTTACTGAAAAATTAAAAGCAATTGTTCAAATTTTTCTGAGTCTTTGTTTAGGGCTTATAAGAATCAAGCCCCCAAAGCTCCCTTGATAACACAGTTTATGCTTTGTGTCAGAAAGGAAAAGTAATTCATTGTTTATCAGATTCTCATCAGATTCTCATCAATATTTACGAGCATTTTTACTTGCTTTTGCAAAAAATTAAGAGGCAGTATATCTCTTATGCATTATGGTTGGCCATTAGAAAAGGAGCAGAGAGGCATGTTCTACAACAATAAGTTAATATAGAAATGGAAAGATTGAGTAGTGAGTGAAGGAAGAACAATGGATTGATCTTTTTTTAAATCTGTCACATTTAGAGCAAAATATATTCATGTGTATTCTGTGAACTGATTTGATCTATTTCTATTCCATTATTTTCCCATTAGAGTTGCACTGAAATGTTTGCCAAATAGACAGCGTTATATATATTGATATGCAAAATAAAAAACCATGTTGACCATCAAGCCCTTGAACCACATACACATTATGAAAGTCATGAAATTATGATGACCTAAGTTATCTGAATATATAATATTCAAATATAGAATTGTATGCAATTCTATTTTAATATATGCACACACCTATAATATATATTTACATATACACACATATACATACATAGAAATAGCCACCACTGCCATCAAGTTGATTCTAACTCATAAAGATCCATATAAGATTACAAAGGCTATAATTTTTATGGGAGCAGATAGTTCTATCTCCCAGATAGCATCTATTAGGCTTGACCTGTCTTAACACTCCAATAGTAACCATAGATATATGGTTATATATATATATATATATGGTTTTATATATATTCTAGTTCAACCATGCCAATGTTGAGGAACTGAGGACTCATGTACTTGCACCCTAAGAACCTATCAAGTGAATATTATAGTTTTCAGATTTCCTTGCAATCAGATTTATGATTCTCATTGAGACTTCACCAAAGTATTTGAGAGACCTGAATTCAGAACAATGTTAGTCAAAGACAAAGAGGGTCATATTAAGAAAAAAATAACAATACAGAGCCATTGTGGAAACTAGAGGTTTCCTAGGTTCAATTTACTTCCTAGGGGCTGAGACCCGGTGGCATAGTGGTTGTGTGCGGGACTGAGGCCCACAGGGTTGGCAGTTCAAATCCAGCAGCAGCAGATCACCAGGAGCAAGGCTGGGACTCCTACTCCCACTAGGGGGCAGTACTGTCCACAAAAAATTACTTCCTAGGCCTTTTCTCTCTTTGGTTACAAAGGGTGTGAGTGCAGGACTTGAGAGTTTTCTGTCATCCAGCATAAAACCTCTTCTTTGGTCCTTTCAAGAACTTAACAATTGCTCAAAAATTTGCTGACATGTGGTCAATGTCAACTCACATCAACCCTAAATGGCAGAGTAGAATGGCCCTGGTAGGTTTCTGAGTCTGTAATTCTTTATAGGAGAAGAAAGTCGTGTCCATTTCACAGAGTCGCTGACGGTGTCAAGCAGCTAACCTTGCAATTAGCAGCCCAGTGAATAATCACTATGTCAAAAACCTAGTATTAAATCCTTAATCTTTCCAGAGAAATCAAAACCACGTAGATCATCTGTAAATAAAAAGACCCAAGTGACAAATATGATCTATAGTACTTTGTAGAAAATAAACCAATGGATAGACCAAATATGACCTGAGTCTTTCAATCATTGTAGAACAAGGAAAATTAATATCAATGGAGAATATATTAAATTGGAGAAACACTTATTTGTTTTAAAAAGGTGTTCTTTTGAATGTTGAGGTCTTAATGGAAAAATCATGGATAAAAGTGGATAAATCAAAAGAAAGGTATACATAATTTGAAGGCCCTTTTAATGGCCTATGATCTGATACTATCTAAGGTGAGATGCACCCAATAAATTCACAATTAATTAGAACTTTTCCCTTAAAGTATCCATACTTTATAGTAACTTTTGATGGCTATTTCCTAAAATGTTTCAAAATATTTTAAATTTTAATAGGTCAAATGTTTTAAACTATTTGTCAAATATTAATAATACTGGCTACATTTCAAGTGCTTCATAATTACACTATCAAATTATTATGTGTTTATATTATCATGGAATATAAATATGTTGAAGAACAAATGAAGTGCCTTTCTGTAAAGAACATTTTCATAGGAAAGATTAATATTTGTGGCTATTTTAATAAACAGGAATAAGACAGGTAAAATCATTTCAGAGTATATAAATGTGTTTTTTGTATAATTGAATACCCTTTGTTTTATGAAAAAAGAGACCAAAAGTCACAGATTTTCTGAAATATTGTGGTAAAGTTACCAATCTTACATTTTGTTCGGGGTAGCAAAGGAATTCTTTGGAAGTAGAGAGATTTGTGAAGCAAGATACAAACTAAACAAAGTATTTTAGTGCTTCAAATTGCAAGAAGAGAATGACATTGATATCAGGTACGGTAAATCAAGGACTGTGTACTTACAGGCATAGGAGGAAGATATATGATAAAAAGTTACATTGGAATTGTTACATTTCAATATATCATAGTGCTATATTTTATAATAATCTTATTGTTATTATATATTATACTGAATCAGCGCTAAATTGCGTTGACCATGGTTAGTATTCTTCTTGGACCACGCTATGAAAATATTCCCAACAAATATTCCATAACAAATGATTGCTCACATAAGCTAATGTGATCTTGAGTCTTGGTCCTTTTGGATTTTAAGCAATAAAAGTTTTACAAGAAGATGAATTATCTCTTCAGAGGAGAAGAAGGACATATTTTAGGCCAAAATAAATAAAATTCTTTATTAAAATAAAATTTATTAAAGAATCTCACTTTCGGGATTTGCCTCTGCATTCTCCACTTTTCGGTAAAGCGACCATTAAGGGTTACACATCACTCACAAAAGAACGATTCTTCTGCACAGATTTAGTAAATTGAGGTTGGCTGTTGTATATGAGTTTTGAGGACCTCAGATGTCAGCTTTCTTTAGAGGAGATGGGGCACCATCCGATGTAACTTTGCTATGGCGTCAGCCCTCATGTGAAGTGTGAGTTGGTACTCGTTAGAAAAGTGTTGTCACAGGGCCACATTTGAATAACAACTTGGTATCACCAAAGGGATGATCCCACTACTCACATTCATTTTCTTTACCAGAATTATTACTTCCAAATACATGACTTGTTGCATGGCTAGATTCCTGGAGTGCTCGCTGTGACAATAAGAAACGTCATTCATGATCTATGTGACAGGTCCTATAAAAACAATGGCAATCATGACAATGAGAAGGGAGGTTAGTTTATTGGAGAATCTCCAGATCAGATATTGATGTTGCCGATGAGAAATATCAAACAAGATAAGAATAGTTGTGGGGAGAATAGTATGCAACCAGAAGGTGTTCTGATGTATTTTAGCTATGTTCTCTCCTACTTCTACAGAGAAGTTTATTCATGAACAACAAGAGGTATTAGCAACACCTCTGTGTGAAGAAAAGTGGAACTCAGGAGTGATCTAAGACAATCTTCGCAAGAATTTTAAGAACTTGCTGTCTGACCTGCTAGTTTTGCATTCATCTGGCCTGAAGCGACATGATTCATGAGAAGCCGGAGACATAGACTTGGTGATTCCTAGGTTCCAACCACTTGAGTCATAGCCTTCAGATAAATCTGTTTACCTATACATATAAGCTTCAATGGTTTTGCTTCTATATAAAACCCAGTCTAAAACAGAGTGCAATCATTTTAATTACCGGCACCAAAAATAAAATGTTTAGCTTATTGGAGGAGGGTTAAACGTTTTCAAGCATTACCAAATACATTAAGAAATAATCTCATAAAGCAACCAAAACTATTAAAATGCTACCTGGTAAAATAGTACACAAAAGGGCGGAGCCCTGGTGGTGTAATGGTTGAGTGTGGGACTGCGGCCCATTAGCTTGGCGGTTCAAATCCAGCAGCAGCTCTCTGGGAGCAAGGCTCAGTAGCTCCCACGACCACCAGAGGGCAGTGATGCCCCCCCCCCAATAGTACACAAAATCCCATAGAGTGGCTTGTACTCTTGTTTCCATTTTTTAAATATAGACCATTTTACTTGGGGCTCATACCACTCATAAAACAATCCATACATCAACTATATCATGCACAATTGTACATATGTTGCCATATAGTATTATTCTGATATTCTTGATCTCAATAGTCATCTTGGAGTCATCTTCAAGTCATCTAGGAGATTGTTTCAATCTGCACTTCAAATCACTGTGTGGCTGATAAGACCAAGTAGTTGGATTGATTTCTGGAATCCAAGGGTTAGTTTTTTCTAGTCTTGCAGCACGAGGATAGATTAAGAAAACTAGAGAAGCATCTCTCCAGGAGGTTTTTAAGGAAACTTATAGCTAAGACCTTTTCCAGTGACCATAATATCCTGTGGTTAATTTTAATTAAGGCACAAGAACCAAGGACTTCACTCATCAAATGCTTTTTTTAAATTCTGAAGAATATTTCCTAGGGTGCTGTGATAGATGTTGACAATATTTTATTAGTTCAGGCTGTCCTTGGGGCCAGAAGAAGCAATGAAGAAAAGGATTATAGGTGCTCCTATAACTATTTCATAAGAAGCAAGTGTCTGGTATACAAAAAGGAAATGTTCTTTAAAGATAAAAGGACTAAAGAGATATTTCAACCAACAAAAATCTAAGATTCACAAATGAGTTTTTATTATGCTCTATATTTCTCAAGTTCAGAATATTGGGACTAACAACAGCAATGCAATCTTTCTTTGGAATAATTCAGTATAATTCTTGAATACTCTATCTATTAAATTGAGCTATTCAATAACTGCAAAGAATTTTTAGTACTCCCAAGTATATATGTGTTTCTAAGGAGCTTCAATGGAATGCTAGCTGGGGGAAAATGCTGACATTTTCCTTGAAAGCCTTTTACCCATTGTGAAAACCTGCAAATCATTCTTAGGATATATTTAAAACCATTCTGTGGTGGAAGCTACATAATAACTAATTGCCTTTCAAGCAGAGGGCCATAGATCAAAGAGTATCACTCAGGTAAAGTTTTAAGATGTTTCCCAAGTTTAAAGGAGGCACAAATAGAGCAACAGGAGGCCACATGCAATACTGCCTCTGAAAATTATCACTACCCAGATTTCTTCAACATTTGAATTATTTTATCTTTTACTAAATGAGTGTTCTCATGTAGGGCTCCAATTATGGAGACATATAAAATTTAAGATTAAAAAATAGCATCAGACCCTAACCATGGTTAAATATTAATGTCTTGGTAACTTCAATATCTCAATTTCATCTAATTGATACAATTGTTCTCTTAAAATCATTTTTTTCTATGTGTGTTAAAAATGTTATTTATTTTTAGAGACTCTCTATGGTTTCTTCTATAAGTCCTTCTATAGACTCCTGTGTCCTAACAGGGACAACAGTAATTTGGGAAACTATTTAGGAGCTGCAACAAAAACCATCACTCCAAACCTAACGCCATCCATACAATTCTAATTCATAACAAGCCTATACAGAGTTTCCAAGGTATTCAATTTTTATAGGAACCGAAGGCGACCTTGCTCTCGCAGGCTAACTGGTGTGTTGGAACTGCTGACTTTATGATTAAGAGCCCAACATATTATCCACCATGTCACAATGACTCCCAAGCACTTCCATTAAAAACAACCCAAAACAGAGGTGGGGAAAGCACTGCCCTGGAGTCAATGCTAACTCACAGAGGTCTTCTCGTGCAGAGGAGAATGGACCCTATGGGTTTCCAGGACTGTAATTCTTCATAGGCAGAGAGGGGCAGGTGGCTTCCAGCTGCTGAGCTGGCGGCTAGCAACCCAAGGTGCAACCCACTATATCACAAGTGTTCTTTTAGCATGTGTTTAGGCAAGGCTAGTCTTATATTTTATTCAGTGGGGAGTACTCTGTTTGGTTGGAGTTCTTGAATTTTAGTTCTAGCAGTTTCTTTTTTTGGGGGGGGGATCACCGCCCTCTGGTGGGGGGAGTAGAAGGCCCAGCCTTTGTTCCTGTGGAGCCACTGCTTGAATTGTACCTCTATGCCCGCGCACAACCACTATGCCACTGGGGCTCAGTCTAGTTCCAGCAGTTTTAGAAGGATCAAGGCACCTGAAATATGCTACAAGATTCCCCTTTTTTAATTATGTGACCATAAAGATGATTTAAAAACTCTTTTTGGTTACTTAACATTCTATAATAATGAATAGCACTAAATACATGGTTTGAGTTTATAAATAATGTCCATACTTAACCTTTAGCAAGTTTGGAAACTGAAGTCAGAAAAGTAAGTTCAGCTTCTTGGGCTGAAGTGTCTTATGGAAGTGAATGCTTTCCAGAAGGGCAGTGTAAGCTATAACAATGTAATTATTCTGATAATAAGACTCAGGATATGATTTTAATGTGAGCCACCTACAAATAATATCATGTCAAGCTTTATCAAAGGAATTCCATTTAATTCAACACTGTTGAGTTAAATATAAACAGTAATATAAAGGAAAATAATCTTCGTGAGTTACAGGGAGTCATATGAATGGATTTAAAATGGTCACTATATATATTCTAATGTAGCATATAGACTATATACTATTTTATACACAGACCACAGAGTTGTTTTAGTAAGTATAGTCCACTGCGGTTCCTGGCTCACATGGTAAGCTGCAGGTTTCTTGTGACTCATGTAGCTGTGGGTACTAACAAATAAGGAGAACAGGAAGATCACGACCTGGTAGATGCAAGGTGGGTCATCTCCTAATGGCTCCTGTGGTCAGCAGGCAAATGAGTTGGTGGTTAATGAACCAGATGCAAGATTCACACCCCATCGGAGAGTTGATTGCATTGCATTAGATCCCATCATGAGGAATTGCTGCCCAACTACTGAGAATTCTGGCCTAGCCAAATTGTCAAAGGAATCTTAAATCAGGTATGTTAGACAAAGCTTCTTTTAATGTAATCACTCAATCTTGATATTCTTTCTGATAGAATGGATTCTGCTCAGAACTTCTAATTTTTTTTAAAAAGTTTGACTCAGGTAAAAAATTAGGAGTCTGAGTTTGACAATAGTCGCAGATAACTACAATTGAGAGAAATTTTAGTTCATTGGGTTTATTTATTTATTTGCTTTAGGTAAAGAGAAAAATTCTATAGTGTTTTATCTTGGCTATCAGGAGAAATTCATTTCTTTGCTACTAAAAGACTTAAGTATTTGACATAAATCTAATGACCAAACCCATCATGAGTCATCAGGTTTCCAAGACATAGTCTTTAGAAGATAGCCTCATCTTTCCCAAATGGTGCAGCTAGTGGATCTGAACCTTTGAAGTGAAAAGTCTAAATCTGACCTGACCGAGCCACTTGGACTACTAATTATTTTTAATAACTCACACTCACTGCTATCAAATCAATTGTGACCCCCGGTGACCCCATAGGACAGAGAACAACTACTGCTTTGGTTTCCAAAATGCTCAATCTTTACAGGGGCAGTCAATCTCCTCTTCCTCCTGATCAACCATGAGCCTGGTGATCAGAAGCGCAATACACAGCCCATCATGCTGCCAGGGTTCCTTACTTGACATTGTTCTCGGTAGGAGCTCAGCATACAGGTTGAGTATGGAGAATGAGAGGTTTTAACCCTGACACACACTTTTGCTGATTGAAAATTATGACATATGTGTGAGTCCAGGTAGACTAGAGAAACAAATTCATAGACACACATATGGATATAAGGGTAAGGTTTACATACAAGAGGAATGGGACATTGAGAAAGCATCCCAACCCAGTCCAGTCCAAAATCATAAGTCCGATATTGGCCCATATGCCCGATACCAGTCTATAAAGTCTCCTTCTGACTCACAAAGTCACAAGCCAGAGGGGGCAGAGTCCTGGCGCTGGCAGGGGTTTCCCTGTGGCTTCTCGCTTCCAGGGATTAGGGTCCATCAACAGCATCCAGTGATGGCAGAAGCAACTCAGCACTGGCACGGATCTGCACATGGCTTTTCCAGCTTCAGAGGTCTGGTTTCATCAGGGTAAGGCAATGTGGCTTCTCCTCCAGCTCCTTCAGCTCCTTGGATGCTGCCATCTTGTCTTGTCCGTAGTTTGTTGTCTCGGAGACTGACTCCCAACAACTGGGGAAATAGCCTCTCTTCTCCAGGAGGGAAATATCGCGAGATTTCCCAGAAGTTTCAGGAGAAAGCTATGCCCACACAGAGGCCTCATTGGTCATTCAATGGCTATCTTCATATTAATGGTAGACTCCGCCCCCACATCCCAATCATAAAATTGGCCTAATGAACACATGACCGCCACAGCATTCTCTATCTTTTTGTTGTTTGAATATCTTCTTGATTCTTGTACAAGTCATTTATGAGCACAGTTTGTTAGAATGCTTTCGTAAAGTCAAGGGAACACAAGTAAATCTTTTCCTGATATTCTCTGTTCCATTTGACAAGACTCCTCTGACATCAGAAATGTTTTCCTTGTTCCACATGCTCTACTAAATCTGGCTTAAACCTTGGGCAGCTCCTGGGCACTGTATTGCTGGATGAAGCTTTGTATTGCCTATTACTTTCAGTGCAGCTTAACATCTCCCCTCAGCAACATTGGTTTTTGCTCTGATACTACTTCTACAATGGTGAACTACTGACTAAGTCTTTTTGGTAGTGACTCTGTATATTCTTTGCATACTCTTTGAATGTTTCCTTCATCAGGCAATATTTTGCCCATAGACTCTTTCAAGATTGCAACTCAAGGCTTGATTTCTTTCAGAGTTATTTCATCTTAAGATATGCTGAATCTCTTCTTCCTTTTTTGTTTTTTAATTTTTGCTCTTTGCATGTTGCATTATAACATTTTATCTTTTCAAGATGCCTTTGAAATATTCTGTTTAGCCATTGTACTTCCTCTTTTCTTTCATGTGTCTTAGTTACTCTACAATTATGAGAAAATTTCAGCGACTCTTCTGACATCCACACTGCATTTTCCTTTATTTCCTGTTTTTTAAGAACCTTGTATTTCTTTAAAAATGATATTTTAAAATGACTTTTTGGGGAGCTTGTACAACTCTTATCTCTATTGAAATGAATTGTAATATTGAAGTTTTTCCACAGCCCTTTGGAATGTTTTTTTGTGTTCAACGAAGAAAATTTTCTCTAGGTATGTTCTCAAAATTCAGGTAGAATAGATTTAAGGCCTCTTTTTTAAGACTTCAGCTTCAAACTAAACTTTCACATACATAGCTGGTGATCTGTTCCATATTTATCTCCTAGCTACTGATATTAAATTTCTATATAAGCTCTTCCCACAGATGAAGTCAATTTGATTTCTCTGTATTCCATCTGGAGAAATCTACATGTACAGTTGCAATTTCCTTTTTGAAAAACAGTATTTGAAATCAAGAAGTCATTGGTCTTAAGAAAATTCTATCATAGGATCTATGGCTTCCTTTCTATCACCAAGGCCATCTTTTTCAAATCCCTTTTGCTTGCAACTTTTGCATTCTAATCACTAATAATTATCAGTGCATCTTGATTCCCTGTTGACTTGATTTCAGACTGAAGAGATTGATAGGAGTTCTTCATTTTCTCTATCACTAGTTTTGGTGGCCGAAATAGAAATTTGAATAATAGTTGTATTGCTTTTCAGATTTAAGATATCTAGCATCTTAACAGTCCATTTCAGCTATTAAAGCCAATAATATTGATCTTTATGCATTCCATCACATTTTTGACAGCTTCCAATTTTTCTGGATTTGTATTTCAGATATACCAAGTTCAGTTTAGTAGTACACTTTTGCAGCAGTTTCTTCTCACTTTGAATCTTGCTACATCAGTACATGAAGGTACTAAAGTCTTTACCCCCACAGTCTTTACTCTATTCAGGTCATCATGATTCACTATATATGAGAAGGCAGCTCTTCATCATTCATATTTTGAGTGTATTCGGACATGAGGGATTTATTTCCTATCAACTTTCACTGACAATGTTCTGCTTCTAGTCATTAGACCTTCAGTAACTGACAATATTTTGGTGCTATGTATTAGTTTATCAGTGTCCAAACCCTCTGAAATGCACAGACTCTCCCTTCTTCGTAGTTTGTTCTTTTTCTTAGAGATCTCCATAAAACTATTCGTTTTGGTTGGGCCTTTTGGTATTTGAAACCAGTGACATACTTTCCTAGCAACACACAACTCACCATATTACGACAAACTGGCATATAAATCTTGATATTAACATTAGTCTGAGTTAATTACCACCTTTCTCTAGAAACTTTGTTTAGTTGCTGCATGCCAGCAACTGTTTTATCAAAGTGATGTTATCTTCTAAAGAATTTGTCTAGAGATGAAACACACCAGTAAACCATAGAGATATTGGGACAAAGTAGTTTTATTTGAAAACTGGGAAGGATGCAAATTTATATGCAAATTATGAGATAACTAAGGATGGGGCAGAGTAGAATTTAAGGCATAACTGTCCACATAAATTGATGGTCATCTCTAGTAGGGGCAAATAAAATTTACTTTCCATGATCTACCCAAACTAAATAATAGCCCAATTTCTCTTCTATTGAGTTAATTCTGACTTATAGTGACCTTAAAGGGAAAAGTAGAACTGTGTATTTTATAGAATGTAACTCTTTATGAGAATGGAAAACCTTGTCTTTCTTTTAAGGAGCGGCAAGTGGTTTCAGATTGCTGTCCCTGCAATATTAGTATCCCAATATATATAATCTTTACGCCACTAGGGCTCCTGCCAGGGTCCACAGGAACACCAAAAAAAGGCACTAAAGAGGTTTATCAAAGTAAAACACACTGTGTCAGGGGGGACATTGGAAAAGAACAAAGGCAAACTAGAGACATTCTTGAATTCAGGAATAATAATGCAGTTAACTCTTACAAGTCCTTAGTATGTGTTCAAAAATAGTCATTTTTGCAAGGAAGTTAAAGGAAAGTGTGACCCTTTATGGAAAAAAATGTGGAATTTTCTTTATTTTTCATTTAAGCTGGAAAGATTTCTTGGAGACATGAAATTTAGATGTATCCCCTAGATTTTAGTCATTTCAGTAAGTAATATTCTGCCAATGTCTATGGATGTTGTGGGCTATACAATTTAGAGAAAGTGAGAAATAACTTCAGGATTAAGGAATCTCTATAACCAGAGTTTTTGAAAGGGGACAATAAAGGTTTGCATATGGTAAAGAGTCTCTTAAAATGTTGTTTAATGTTACATCCTAATAGTCAGGAAACATTAATAACACTTTCCCATTTTCACTTAATTGTAAATGGAAAGTCCACTTGGAAAAATATTGCTTTTTAATACATTAACGGGAATGTTAGGCCTCACTCAAAAAGAATGCAGCTTCTCAGTGAGCCCAATCAGTGTTTGTCCAGGTGGAAAATGAACTAATGTGGCCCTTTATTAGTCACTCACATATTTGAGGTATTTTTATTTTTAGGTGAGGGCTTTTGTAAACATGTAGGGAAAATGACAGATGGGCAAGCTCCTGTATCAAGTAAAATGTAGCAGGGTTTTCTATTAATGTTTGCAGTTGCTTCTTCTTGAAGTGTTGGTGTCCTTCCAGGACAAACTTTGTGCAGAGGTAGTGCCTTTCATTCAGATTAAGGTAAATTGGTGATGGAGGAGTAAGAATCTGCCTATCCTAGTATTAAAAATAATACACTTTTGCATTGTTCAGATTTTTTGTAACAATAGTAGAAACTGATTCTAGGTTTCTTAAAGGGTCATAAATTAATTTAGGGGTATGCCAGTCTAGTCATTGTAATTTCAGGGTCCTTAAACGGTGTGTTCCAATTTGCTTTGTTTTAAACTTTGAACAAAGTCTGTGAACCAGTTAATTTTGGCAGTGAATGCAACCTTCCTTTCTGAACTCAGTATTTTAACTAAGGCATTAAATGGTGTCTTTGCCTAAAGAATATAACCCAGAATGTTCTGAATATTTCTGGGATAATGAAACTTGAGAATCATACATACTTTACATTTTGTTTGGTACACAAGATAGAATTTTTGACAATTCATTATTGAGGATTTCTTGAAGTGTTCTTTCTCCCTTATCTTGAACTTCTGTGAAGAGGGTTTCTACTGTTTTGCCTACCTGCAAAGCTATCTTGGTCATCATATTATCCAGCTACAATTTGATTTCCCCAAGCCCAACTAACATCATGAAAAAATTGACATAAAACAAGCTAATAAATTTGGCTGAAAACATTATTTAAATAATCCTTACATAATTTTGAATTTTTTAATGTGTGAATACAAAAAATAAGAGAAAAAATATACTTTTTTTTTCTGGTACCCATTCCATGTTCTTTGGGATACATTTTAAAGGGCATTTCAGAAATAGTATTTGAATAGTCTGACTATGGATCTTTAGCAAATTATTCTTGGCAAAAGGCATTGATTTCAGACAGAGTGTTTCCAGAAAATGAGGATGTAAAATAGGATACAGACAAGTGGATACCAGAAAAGGAGAGGGGAAAACAGTAGTCTAAGGTGTAAACATAGCAGAGCTCTAGCTCTGTAATGATTTATTTTATTAAATTGCTTAAACTGTATCCTGCAATTCTTCATTGTTCATTCATTTTATAAATAATACTTTGAGGACAATTTTTTTTGGTTTTGATGTTATTGAGAAGCCTGGGGTAACAATATTCAAAGACCTCCCATTTAACATAATTAATGTGGGATCCTTTTCCCCCCTAAATGATTGGACACAATTTTAACCTAAAAAATTCCAAGTTTCGGCAAAGTAGCCTTTAAGTATCTGAAATCTACTAAGTAGTTAGTACTTAGTACTAACTTAGTACTTGTTGAAGAACCAAGATATTTACTCATGTAAAGGTCTGGAGTTCTTGATGAGACTCAGCATTGTTCTTACATTTGACATTCCTCATGCTCCAGCAAGCTGCAAAAGTTACCTTTGGAATCTATAAACCAAAGGTGGGAGTTTTCAGTGTATTATAATTGAATGCTATTGTTAAAGGGAAAATATTGAACGATATAAGAATCATCAAGAGATGATGGAAAGAATACAGAGTCACTGTACCAAAAAGATCTCGCTGACCTTCAACAATTTCAAGAGGGTGCATTTGAACAAGAACCAATGGTGCTGAAAGAAGTTGAAACTCCACTAGATGCACTAGCCAAAACCAGGCGGTAAGGGTTGATGAAATATCTCATGATTGAATTAATCAATATTCATTGAAATATTTCAAAAAGCTGAAGAAAAACTGGAAACACTCATCTATGCCAGGAAATTTGGAAGATAGCTACTTGTCCAGCTGGAAAAGTTCCATATATGTGACCATTCCAGAGAGAAGGGATCTTACACAATGGTCAAATTATAGAAATATATCATTGATATCCCACACAGGTAAAACTTTGCTCAAGAAAGAGGATTACAGTTCAATGTAAGACATTGACCAATAGGTAATATCCTGATAAACGGAGAAAACATTGAAGATGTCAAGAATTTTGTGAGATTTAAAAACCATGCTCATGGAGCAGTAGTCAGGAGATCAGAAAATTTCTTTTCAGTATTTAAGAGCGAGGATTTTACTTTGGGACTGAGGTGTGCTGGACTCAAATCATGGTTGCCTCTATTGCATTGTATGTATGTGACAGCTGGCCACTGAATAAGGAAGACGAGAGAAGAATACTGGTCGATGGGTCCTTTTGTGGTCTCCCCAAAATTAAAGCACCAATTGCATGACCTGTTGCAGGTGAAAGAAACAAGCTTTAACAAAAGGTAGAGAAACTTTTATATTTGGAGACTTACCCTCAAGAGTGGCAAGGCCCTGAGGTGCTTTAAATTATAAGGAGAGTTAGATTAGTATTATCTGTTGGGTGGGGTGAAGGGCTACCTAAATGACATGGGGCAGCATCTGGCCTCCTTTAACCGTACAAAGGAGGAAGAGATTCAAATTCCCTATCCCAAGCCTTATTCCTATGAGATGGAAGTAAGACACACCTCTCACTTCCAAATATTTTACTAATTATGGCACTAACCATTCCTCCCATGGCATTCGACTTCTTTGCTGGGTTTAATAGCTTATTGCCACATAACTCATACCAGTTACAGTGTTGTTAAGGAATTAAACAATTACCATCCAGGATGAGAACTGCTCAAAGATTGGTTCTTAGAACAAGACAGCTTCTTCTTATCCACGTCCACTGATACCTCCCAGCCTTCACAATCCTCGCCCACTGGCCTCCTTGAACAAGTGTTACCAAGTTCTTTTGACTCTGCCAAGGAGTCCACATAGGCAACTCATTTTTCAAGCAATATTATTTCCTGAAAGAACTCTATTCTTATCCTGGCGTCACATCAAGACACCCACTGTTCGGTCTCCTGTCAGGTCTGCTCCCTTCATTTTTTGTGCTACTGCCATTTCTCTTCCGTTGCCTTTTGCCATCACTAGTGTCACATCTCTCTGTTCTTTTGATTGAAAAGGTTTATTACAAGAATCTTTGGTCCAAAGTTTATACTCCACCCCCAAACTTCCTCAAAGTAAGAGATACCCACTTTCTCTATCTACGATGGCTCATTTGAAACAGAGAGCATTGGTGACATAGTGATTATTTCTTGGGCTGCCATTCTCCAGGGCAGCAGTTTGAAACCACCAAGTGTTCTGCAGGCGAAAGATAAGGTTTTTTATTTGCATAACAAATTGCAGTTTCAGAAACTCAAAGGGGGCAGTTCTATCTCTACAGTCACTATAAGTCATCATTGATTTGATGGCAGGGAGAGGAAAACAGTACTATCCAGTCACCTATCTTGAGTCCATTACCCCTTATTTATTTGGCCCCATCTCACACAGGTACTATGTGGATTAATTTCATTATTAGCAATCCATCTAATCCCCTCTGTGGCCATGAACAGCTAGCATTTTCAAAGTTCTACCAATCAGTAGGTATAGACGAATTAGTCAAAACATCAAACAAGAGAGACATAGGTCAAATTGACAGCAAAATAACTTTTCAAAGTATAGAAGAACAAAGATATCACTTTGAGCCCCAGTGTACCCACACCAAATCCTTGTGTTTTCCACCTCCATATATGCATGTAACATCTGAAGAATGAATAAATGAGACTAGAGAAGAATCCATGTATTCAAATGAGGGTGCTGGTGAAGAATATTGAACATATAATTCACTGTTAGATGAACACGTTGATAAAAACCTGTCTTTTATAAGTAAAATAGACAAGCTCCGTATGAACAAGTACATAACACTTTGCCTCATGTGCTCTGAACATACTTTCTGGAAGAACCAGTCCCTGAAGAGAGATAGAATGCTTGGGAACGTAGGTCAGTGATGAACAAGAGTCTCCATGAGATGGACTGGCAGAGTGGCAAAGATAATGAGCTCAGACATCATGTCGGTTAGACTGACATACGACTGGGTAGTGCTTCAATTTGTGGTAGATAGGAATCAACATAGCAACTTCCCATCACTCCTGAACACATTTCATTGGCTAGAACAAAGACCTATATCCCTCACTTAGAAAGAAGGGGGGAATTTGCTCAGCAGTCAGCAGTTTCTGTCACCGATGCTAAAAATAATTAAGAATATTAAGAACTATTTAAAAAAAAGAATATTAAGAACTATTCATTGAAGAGATGTCAGGGGTGTACAGATATTAATAAAAAGAAAAACTACATCAGTGTGAATTATATTGCTGAAAAGGCAATTTTCAAGAAAAAAAATTTGAATGGTACCTGGAAACAAATTGCTGTTTACAAAAATAGAGTTAGAATACACAAATGCCATCAATGTAGAGTTAATTATTCATTATGCATTCAAATAATCACAATGCAAATGGTTTGTTTTATTCATTTTTTGCCTTAAGGATCTTTTGGTGGGGTGGATGTACAGGTTCATTGATATACTCTTTAAATAGTTGTTTGTGTTAACAAAAATATTTTTGGAGTAAAATGTATGTCTTGAATTTGCCAAGTCAAATTGAAATATTTTCTTGATTAGCTCAAAGAAGCATAATTTAGTAGAACCTTTTATCCAAATGCATTAAAATATAATAGGAACCTATAGATAACATTAATTCAATCAAATGAGTTAAACCAGGGATAAAAAAAACTGACAAAATAGACAGCTTTATAGTGAGAATCAATCCATGTAAGTAACATATTAATTAAACGTGTTGCATGTGACACGTCTTAAAAATGTGAAAAAAATCAGAAAATAATAAAAAAGATAATAAAGAACATAAAACCCAGAGGAAGCTAATATGAATCTTCAAAGTGAGGGCTAATAAGAAGAGAGCTGTCATGAAGAGATGAGGACGTTTTCAGTCAGGGACAAAGTATAAACAGAAATGTACATGACAAGGGTGAGCTTAAAGAACTGCTCATGTAAAGCTGCTTCGTTTTCCTCATGTTTGAAAGTGCAGAGGAAATTTAGTTTTGTGTCCACAAATGACCAGAAATACAAAGTAGATAAGTCATGTAAGAGAAAGGATATGAATGCATACATAGTTAAGATACAAGAAATTAGCCTGATGTTGCCTAATTGAAGAAACTTTTTTTATCAAGAGGTTTTTCAATTTCCACTATCCAATAACTTACCATTACCCATTTTCAGAGAAAACACATTATTTCAGGAAAACTTTCTGAAAGTCACAAACAAGCATTAAGAGCCCAGAGGCAAAATATTTGTAGAACCTTTAAAAGACAGCTAGAGGCAAGAGTTTGAGCAGAGGGAGCAGATCACCCAAACACTCTTGTCTGCCTAATAAATGCTCCATAGAACAAAATCTACTCAAAGCACAGCCCAGAAAATAGAATCAACATCACACTGTTGCAGACGCAATTGCGACCTTGCGAGAAACAAGCCACAGGTCTGCCACTTAGACAGAAATTATTCACAAACAAACTGCCTGCCTGCAGGAAGAGCAAGAAACACTTTAATAATCAAATCCAGTGACAACATAAATATTTCACCTTGTCACTCTCAGGGTACAAACTGGCTTGTCTTCTAGAATAATTCAGGGAACAAAACATGATTCTGTATAATAGAAGACATATTGGCCTACTACTTTACTTTCAAAAAAGAAACAAAAAAAACTATAACTGCTTCCATTGAAAGATACAAGTTGTTGAAGATCTGCTCTTCATTTGAACCTCCAAAGGACCTCTCTGCGTTTCTTCAGACTCAACCCTCATGTCAACAGCACAAAGTCATCTTCAGATGTACACGTCTACATGGCTGTTCATTCAAAATGATTTTTTTAACTCTCTCAATGATTTATATTACAATCTCAGGGGAGACCAGGTGAGCCAAAGAAAATGTGGTAAAATGTTAAGAGGAATTCTATACAATCTTATATTAGCCCAAATTAATATCAATAAATAGGGAAGTGAGGAAAATAGCCTACAATATCTTAGTCTTTTTCACGCACTATCTGTGTTAGTATGGGTAGACTAGAGAAACAAATTTATGGACACTCTTCTGTGCATAGAAAAGAGCTTTATATAAAAGAGCAATTGAATACTGAGAAAACATCCATTAACCTCAAGCCCATAAGTCCAATGTGTCTGATACAAATCTATAAAGCCCTCGTCAGACTCACAAAACACATGCAATGACACCGAATACAGGAAAATCACAGGCCAATGGGTTGGAAGTCCTGTGGATTAAGCATTTCAGTAATGGCAGGGGTCTCCAAGTGGATCCTTTGTGTCTCCCAAAGTCTGTCTCAGAGTGGCTTAATGTGGCTTCTCCTCAGAAATGTCTCAAAGGGAGTGAGCCTTGTCAGTTGAGCGTCTCCAAGGGAGTGACCAGAGAGAGGGTGTCTCCCACCGCTGAGGAGGAAATACCTGAGTTCCTAGAGTCATCAGGGGAAAGTCATGCTCACATAGAGGCCTCATTGACTATATCCTAATTGACAGGCTACACTTCACCCCTATACTCTTAATCCTCAAATTGACAAAGGATTATATAACTACCACACTATTTACAACTCTCCCCCAAATGGTAGCGTGTGTGCGCTCTCTCTCCCTTTGTCTCTCTCTCTGACCTTCTCTTAGGCTAAATGGAAATGGAATAGTTTTCCTTTGGCGGCACAATTTATTCCTTTTAGTACCCTTGACCTTGATACTTATGATTCTTTTTTCTGGGTGCCCTTGGCTGGTCCAATTTAGTTTTTACTTGGAAAACATCATCTCACTAAGGCTTTTTGTTTTTTTGGACTACTCTTGCCTCAATCATACCTCATCGTTCTGCATCTCAATGTAAGTTCACTGTGTATCACACTGACAAGAAATCCGAAAACATATGCCAATGACTCACTGCGTGAGAATGAGTACATTGGACCTGGAGAATTCTGGGAATTCCAGTGAGACAAACTGTCCCAGAAGAGTAATGGGGTTCCATTATCTGGAGCAAATTTGTGGGAGGCGTACATGTGAAGCAACAGAGTTTTAGACACTTTACCACAAAATGTAATGAAAAAGGTGAATTTCTTCTAACTTCAGTGTTATTTTCCTTTGATTTAGCTTCAGTTAATATCTTTAAACAATGATCAGTTTACTTTATTCAAGGGACAGAGTTTTTTGTTTTTTTTTAAGTTTGTCACAGCTGAAAGTCTTTTATTTTTCCTGGTGACCCTTATTTTGTTAAAACAAACTACATCATCAACAATTTAAAATTCCTCTTTCATATAGAATGTTTCTTCCTTATCTCAATTTCTAAAATTCAGTGTAATGTTAAGATTTTGAAAGAACTTGTTATAAAAAGTATATTCAATGCAAGTTAATAATTAACTCTCTGTTTAATGCAAGTATGATAAGAATGACATTTGGTGCCAAAATTATAGAAACAACAGCTCTCTATAATTATACACCTATTTCCTCCATTACTGCTGATGCTGCAAAACTAAATGAGCACCACACAGCAAACTGAAACAAACAACAATTCATTTCCTGCAACCTTTCCTGCTGAGTAATTACTTCCTGTATTTACAGACGTCAGCTTCCTTTGGTCTCTTTCTCTATGTTTTGCACTTAAAAATGACCAGTTGAAACACAGTGAACAGCAAAACACATTGCAACAATGTTCAGTTACTATCCTTTAAAAGATGACATTAAAAGTAGAAAGGCACTAATTTTCAACCCTTCATCCTTCATTTAAGATGAGTCATTGAAAAGGAAAATGGGATTTGCTTTTAAGAGATTCTACCTACACATTTAAATGAGGAACTCAGAAGGCACAGTGAATTTGTTTTATTTTTCCCTCTCTGTACACAGAGGTATTTTTGGTTTGCCTGGTTGTTTTCCTCATTTGCAAGGGTACGTGCTCATGTCCTGTCCATTCAACAAGGAAAACTCTTTATTTCTTTATTTTCTTCCTCTTGTGATCTTCCCTTTCAGTAATTTAGAATGGCTAATATACACAGATCAATTAACCCTGGAGTCAAACTAGGTCTTTGTTAAAACATCTATTTCTCAAAATGAGGGTCCATGGATTTCCTACCTCACTCACTGCTTTACACTGAAGCTATGTATTCATTTTAGGCAGGGATTTCTGGGAAGTATCTGGCAGGGCTACAATATAAATATGGGCGTTCCAGATCTTTTAAGGACTGCCAGTCAATCTCTAATTAATTGTGACCTGTGATGGCCTCATGAGTGACAGTAAAACTGCTCCACAGACTCTTCCTCCACGGCTGCTTTTCCATGCGTTGATCACCGTGTCTTTCTTACAAGTGGGCTCCAAATAGATCCCGACAGCTAGACTTTCAGGTACCACACTAGTACATTAATCATTTCACTACCCAGGAACTTCTCTTCAAAGAAACGTGTACGCATCGAGTTGGTGACATTAAAAATACTCATTGAAAGAATCCGAGAAACATCACAGGGTTGAATCTATTTTACAGAAGACCTGCTGAAAATGTGTAACATAGCAATCAAAAGAAATGACTAATGTATATGAAAAACAAAGACTAATTTGAAAGTCTTTCTCATACATTCTATCAAAAAATCCCTCTATGATGCATATCTTTACATTATTGTTCTGTCAAAGCTACACTGGAAAATCTGCATAGAATAGCCCTCTTCAAAGACAAGGTGAGGGTACTTTTTAAAACCTCAGGTACCATCATGATCCAATCAGATGATCCAATTAGAAAAGCATGAGACATTGGGGGAGTAGGTCAGGGTTTTTTCTCATAGGACCTAGAATTTCTTCAGCAATAGCAAGATAAATGGTCTACAGTAATAAAGACCTACTTCTATAAGCCAGAGTAAGAAAAAGATAGTACCTCATAGAGCTCAGCCAAAACATAAAAAGTAGCCAAGACATTAAAATTTCTCAGCAATTCTAGTTTAGATATATGTGGAACTGCAGTGTATGTCACTGAGACACATTTACAAGTGATATGGAATCCTGCCAGTCTTGTGGGTAAGTGAACGATTATCTGGGATGCTTTCCCAAACAATTGCTCTTTCTTGTGAGATTTGAAAAGAATGGCATGCCTATATTATTCATTCAGCAGTGTCAGTGAATTGCTCTATCCATAGTGATTTTTTTACTGTATTAAAAGGAAAAAACTAAGAATGCTTAATGGGAGAGTCAAGCCGAGTGGTCATCATTATTTTTAGTGGATGGTGCAGCACAGTGCAGGAAAGAGATGCTAGATAAACAAAATATTGCTAAAGAAGAACAAAATGTGAAGTTTCTCAGTTCTAAAAATCATACAAAACATCCATATGAATGCGAAGAGCCTCGCCCTAGTTTGTACAATAACAAAGACATAGAACAATGGAATGGCATTGAGAATGTAGAAGTAAATCAATCCACCTTCCAGCAGCTGATCTTCAACAATATGTCAAAAATATAATAAATGATGAAGAAATAATCTTTTTCATACATGCTACTAGAAAAACTGAATATTCATTTGCAGACAGGACTCAGATCTCACACCAGATTTTAAAAAAACCTCAAGATTTATCAGAACTAAATGCAAAATCTAGAAATGAAAAAATAATCAGGGGGAAACTATAAATACATTTAAGTGTTTTGATACATGACATAAGTACACTATGAAAGATAGTGAAAACAAGACACAAATAGTAAAGGGAGAAAAATGATTGAGATATTGAGATTGCATTATCAAAAGATTTCACAAGAGTCATAACCACTTCAATCTAAGAGACCTCATCTCGGCTAGGATCAATCTCTCGTGTTGGGGGAAGATAGACAAGTTGAAAGAAGTAAAGAGAAGCTACGGACAGGGGAACATGCTTGGCAATTGTATATTGGATAGGGGACTCATCTCTAAAATTCATAGAAAAATTAAATAATGCAACTATCAACTGTTTCTTCTCACTTTGATTTGTGACCCCATCCACAAGTTCAATTCCAAAAACTGTAGCTCATTTATGTCCTTAAGTTTAAATCTACTTTGAGGACTTAGTTCTTACCAAATGAACCCGAGGAGATCATCTTCGAGCATTTATCAGGCAATGGACATAATCTATACTTAGTGTTTTCAATGGCTTATCATGCAGAAAAAAAACATCTATTCCTTCTTTCTAGACTGTTTTTAGTCTCAATGATACACTGAAAGCTATTCACCACAGGTGAGCTTGCTGATATTTGGAATACAGGTGGCATAGCTTCAAGCATTACAACAGGTAAGTGACTACAGTGACAGATGTGGGGAGAAACAAAATTAAGACCCCTAATACACAACATAAATACATGATCAAATATAATTACAAAAATACAAACTGAAGAAAAGGAACTAGATGACTGCAACTTTCCAAAAAGTAGACAAGTGCCTCAAAGACAGTTCAAGTGCCTACCAATAGAAGATTGGATAAAGAAACTCTGGTACACATACATTCTGTATTATTACTCATTCCTAATAGAAACAATGATGAAACCATGAGACATTACATGACATGGATGGACCTGGGAACCATTATAGTGAGTGAAATTAATCAATTACAAAAGGACAAGTATTGTATGAGACCACTGCTCTAAGAATGAATACTAAGAGAAAGACTGGCATCTGTTCTCAGATTATGTAATATTTTAATCCAATCTCCCAAGCCAAAATGTGGTATGCCTGACTAATGCTCACGATACCACTCCCTTATAATAACCACTTCAACCTAAGAGACCTCATCTCACTTAGGATCAGTTTCTGTGTACTATAGTCAATCAGGACTTTCATACTCTGTTCTTTCCAGATGCATAATAATTCATCACACCTCACATCAGTAGGCTCCACTTTGTGGATCTCAAAAGTGAATTGATCTTCACCTTATACTCAGATAGAAGATTTAAGGAACTAAAATCCTCACTTATGGCTGATGTCAAGAAGAAAGCAATAACTGTTACATCAAGGTTATGGCTTGGAGGTCACTGTACTTTGTTTTAGATCCTTGCTTTCAGGGTACCAAATAAATGGTGGCATGCAACTTTCATATATTTGCTATTTTCATACTCTCTTTGCTTTTTCTCACATGTATTGGTCTAGCTTTGTAGGGCTCTGCTTTTGCTACTGAGTATTATTGTTTTACACTATATTCAATCCTCATTGTTTGCATAAATAGTACAGAGTCACTTATTGCCCATTTGTATAGTCAACATTCCATGTATTTTGTTCTGAAAAGCTGCCTAATACAGACATATTTTCCTATTCTAAAAGCATATTTGAAATCCTATACCAATGGCTAAATTGATGATACTATCAATAGAATTATTATACCCTTGGTAATGATTTTAAATGTTCCACGAAGAATAAAGAGGGGGTGGATGGCTGGGTAATCATGTTCCTAATGTGAACCAGAGACATATATAAACCATAGCTAAATAAATGGGTTTTGAACTCTCATCTAATTTGTAGCCCTAAGACAAGAACAATTAGTTCTTATGACACGACCTTTCTCGATATTACCCCTCCTTGAGAGATCACTGACAATACGATTGCTACAGCTAAGTGTTGTGAAGAGATCAGATGGTGACCGGCCAGCAGAAAGAAAAGCATCTGGGCTTTTAAAGGCTTGTCATAAAACAGGCAGCCATTTAAGTGAGATGATAACTAAGCCTGCACAGAAAAACAGTGCCTGAGGCTTTGTGACCCAAGGATTGGAAGCAAGAAAATCTAGACCAGAAGAGGAAACCATATTAAAATATAAATTCTGAGCCAGCAACGTGCAGAAAAATGTGACTGAGAGTGAAAGCTCAAAATCCATGGCAAGTCCCCACTTGGAATCCCTTTGACAATGGATCAGAGATGTGAGGAGCCTTGCTGTCAGGCTGAGTGCATTGGGAAGGTAGATATGCCCGGAGTTCAGTTAAAATCGAACAACTTATCATTTGTTCTGCTTTGTACATTTGTTCTAGATTTTTGCATGCCTCTATTATTTGCTATTGTTCCCGTTGCGTTGTATGTTTTTCTTTCAATGAAATCCAAGGTAGGTAAATCTATTGAGACAGTAGCTACATTAATGTGCTCAAAAAGAAGAAACTGTCTTCAAACTGATTTTGGTAATGGTTATAAAATTCTTTTAGTACATTTAAACTAATTAATTTTTTGATGGATGAATCATATGTCAATAAAACATTAAAAAACTTAAAAGAGGATTTCACCAAAGATTTTTTTTTAAAGAACCACTAGACAGAAAAAAAAAAGAAAAAGAAAAAATGGCGATAGCATGTGAGCAGGGACCAAAGTTTTAAAATATTTTTTACTTCAAAATTTCCACAACAAGGAAGGTAGAAAATTAAATTAAAATTGGAAGAGACTATGAGTAGACATTTGGCCAAAGAAGACATACAAGAAGCCAACAAACAAATAAGAAACACTAGTTATTATTATCCATGAGGAAAATCCAAACTAACCCCAAAGTCAGACATCATAGGACCCCAGCATTAATAGCAAGTTGCACATACACAAAAAGAAGAAAACAACAAATTTTAACCAAAGTGCAAAGAGACTAGAAGCCTTATTCAATACTAGCAGAAGCGGAGAATGGTGAAATCACTGTGAAAATCTGTATTTGGCTGCCACAAAAAGTTGTGAGTAACAAAATCTTGTAGGTGTTGTTGTTGTTTTTAAGTGCCAAGTAGTCAGTTTCAAACCAGAGGGCCCCCATGAACAATTCAATGGAACTGTTGATCCTGCACCATCCTCACCATTTTTCCTGTGCTTGAGCTTAGTGTTCTAGCCACTGCATCCGTCTAACTAGTTGACGGCCTTCTTTTTCTCTGCCTCTCTACTTTGTCAAGCAGTATGTCCTTCCCTATGCACTCATTTCTCTTGGGAATATGTCCAAAGTATTTAAGAGGAAGTCTCGCTATCCTTACCTCTAAAGAGCATTCTGTACCTCCATCAGGACAGATTTGTTTGTCTTTCACCAGCAGCACAATTCAAACACATCAATACTTCTTTGGGCTTCCATATTCAATGTCCAACTTGCATAGGAGATCATTGAAAATGACATGGTTGGGTCAGGTACATCTTATTCCATAAAGTAACATCCTTGCTTTTCAACACTCTAAAGAGATATTGAGGAGTAGATATGCACAATGAAATTCATCCTTTGATTGCTTTCAGTTTTATTTCATATATTTAACATAACATACAATTCAACAGTTCAACCTCATCAAGAAAAGTTTTACAATTAACACCACAGTTTTATAACATTTTCACCATTCTTTTATTCCTCATTATTAGCTCGCCATTCCCCACCACCTCCCTTACCATTAAAAATATAGTCCAGTTACGGTATCTATAAATTTACCTATGTTGGATAACATATACAGGAAAACATTAAAAAAACAAATAAAGAAAGTAAAACCTAGTAAGAATAATGAGGTAAAACTGCTGTTTCCATGAACATTAAATGTGGATCCAAGCAAGACAAAGTACTTGACAACTTTCATCTTTTCTGTTTATCATGGTGTTACCTATAGATCCAGTTGTGAGAATTTTAGTCTACTTTACAATGAATTATAATCCATACAGAATCTGTAGTCCTTGATCTTCATCAACAAGTGCTAAAAGTTCTAACTTTCAGCGATCGACATTCTCTCATTTGCATATTTAAAATTGTAAATAAAGCATACTTCTGATCCTGATGCCACATACCTCTTCAGATAATTCAGCTTTTCTGATTATTTGTTCTAGTTAATAAGTATGGGGAGAGAATGAAAACCTGATGCACAACTTTCTAATTTTAAACCCTGTAGTATTCCATTACTGGTTTATTCCCCAAACTGCCCCTTGAACCGTGTACAAATTCTGCACGAACAAAAATAAATGTTTTGTCATGTCCATTATTTTCAAAACTATCCATAGCTTGTTATGAGCTGCACAATTATGAGCTATTCTTTGGCATTCTCAATAAAGTCCAAGTCAATATATTTCTGGCATTCTCTGCTGACAATAGATCTATTTAACATCCAAAATTATATTCCATGTTCCATGACCATTTATGAATCCAGTTCTCTGTCAATGTAATCCTTCAACAATTTCTGGATTATCTTTAACAAAATTTAACTCGAATGTGATTCTGTTCTATAATTTAAACATTCTGTTCAATTGCATTTTTTAAAAAAATAGACGTAAATGTGAATCTCTCCTAGTCACTTGGACAATTAGCTATCTTCCAAATGTCCTGGTATAGATTAGTGAATGCTCCCCATGCTTCATCAGTTTGTTGACACATTTTGATTGACATCCATCAATTCCTGAAAACTTGTTTGAGGTTAATGCTTTCAGCGCAGCTTGTACTACTTCCTTCAGCAATACTGACTCTTGCTCATATGCATAGCAAGGAAACATTGTCAGATATTGAAGGCCTAATAAATAGAAGCAGAACTCTGTCAGAGATAGTGCTGGAAGATGGACCACATTGCTTATAAGGCACTGACGGGGAGCTGCTGCCCCAGGGTAGAGTCAACCATGGTGATGAGAGTGACGTTAAAGCTTGTGGGAGTAGAAACTGAGATCTTCACTTGCTGATGGGGCACAACTCAAGAAGAAACGGCTGTGACAATCTGTTAATAATTGGAACTTGGAATGTAGTAAGTATGAATCTGGGAAAATTGGAAGTCTTCAAAAATAAATTGGTATGCACTAAGTTTCAGAAGTAACATCTCAGTGAATTGAAATTGTCTGGTATTTCCTATTTTGAATCAGAGAATCACATGCCTGGAATGACACTATCAAGAGGAATTTCATTGTCAGAGGGATAGTCCAAGACCTATTTTGAATTAAAGTGCTGTCTTTGATGGGATTATATTTATCTCTCTTCAATAAAATCCAATCAATACAACTATTATTCTATTTAATACACCAAAAATCAAAGCTAATTATGCTGAAATTTAAGGATGTAGAATTCTTCAGCATCTTCAGTGGGAAAGTGATCAAACAAGCAACCAAGATTCATGGAGTATCATCCGTTTCTTGAATTAAAACACTGGAACCAAAGTGAAAGGAATTATATTTGGAAAGTATGGCCTCATTATAGAAAGGAAGCTTGAGATTATCCATTGCAAATATCTCTTTATCACAATGCAAACAGCAACTGTATACATGGTCTTCTCCAGGTGGAATACACAAAAATAAAACTGACTACACCTGTCAGAAGAGACAACGGAGAAGCTCAATATTGTCAGTTAAATTCAGGCTTACATGCACAAGGAACTGAATTCTACCAAAACTCTGAGTTTTGGGAAAAGACTCTTCCCTACAGATTCCAGAAAATATGTCATTTGTGTGAGATACAATGAGGCAAAAGAAATAATTAAGCCATGCAGTCCCAGACTTTTACCATCAGAAATTCTGAAATAGTGAACTATTTCAATTTACAATATAAGTTCTTGGTATTAGTTAGGACAGCAATATTATTCTAATATAGCACTCAGCTTGAGTTCCATTATGACAAATATTATTCATTATATTTACAAATTATTTTGTTGTTGGTATATGATAAGGATCGGCATGTGGAAAAGGATTTCCATTATTCAAAGACTTACTCATTCTACATTAGATACGAAATACAGAAACTAGGTGTAGCAGTACATATCATGATTAATCTCATGGTTGATAATTGTAGTGTTTATTGACTTAAATAAAACAAAACACAGCTTTAATTCTAGGTTCATCTTTTTTCTAAATAAGTGACACATAAATATATTTACACTCTCAGTAAAGCTTATCATGCAATGTTTTAACAACATTCAACTCACCGAACAACTTTGTGGATTAAAACAGATATTGTATAGTACATAAGACATACAGTAGATAGTCAAACATTTTACAATGTCTTGCACAAGAGAAGTAGACACTTCAAATTTAGAAAGTACAGGCAAATAAAGATGATTGGTTAATATTTGTTTATCAGAGGCAGATTTAAGATGGGAATTTGTCAGCATGTGATATATCTGTGGACAGGTTTTTAAAAATAAGGTGATCAAAGCAAAATAGGGGGTAAAAATATGGATCTAATGCCATCAAACCTCCCTAAGTTCACTCATAGCTATCAGGTCAACTCTGATTTATAGGAGGGGAGACCATCATGATCATTAACATCAGGCAAAGGCTGATTCCTATGAGGTGATTCAGATATAATTCCTACCAATTCTGACTGAGAGAGGTCTCGCCTCTGCTGGGTTAAATGCTTCATTGCAATTGTCACACCAACCTCACAGATAGTAATCACAGTGCTGGGCTTATTAGTGAAGATACATGCTAAAACTTGGGATCAGGATCAGGATCAGAAAGCATATGGACAACATGTCACTTCTTCAGCGCAGGATAGCTCTCAGCAGCTCTTTGGCACGATGAGACCATCTCTCAGTCCTTAGGACAGTTTTCTTTTAATGCTCTCTGGATAGGCTTCATTCCTAGGCTCTTGGCGCCCTTTGTTTTGGGCTTCTTTTCTGCTTCACTAGATTCTTTAGTTAAGCTGATAAATATCCAGTGATACACCCCTCTGCTAGGAAATCTCCTGTTCAAAAGTACTCGACTCTCTCACTCTACAGATTGTGTACACCTACCATTTCCACCTTTTCCATGGGCCACCAAACTCACTGTGCCATCTGGTCCCAGTTTCCTGGCCCTACAGCTGCTGTTTTTCTGTTGGACTTTAGGATATGTCTTATGTTTACTTTGATACTATAACTTTGTCTCCTGGATCTAGGAGATTCTCAGAACAGGAACCCTGGATCTAAAGGACATGCTCTGTCTTCATGCCTGGTTCTTCTTATCTGCCTCTAGGACATTTCAAGCATAGTAGGATGACAAAGCTGAAAAATCCCCTCACTGAAGTCCCTATCTTAGGCTGAGTTCTCTAGAGAAACAGAAACAGTGATGTTTTTATATGTGTGTGTGTGGGGTGTGTGTGTGGGGGTGTTTGTGTGTGTGTTTATATATAGACAGCTAGGTAGGTAGGTAGATCCATATATGTATATCATTTTCTATATATATACATATATGTATCTATCTATTGTTACATATATTTGCTAAATATACAGAATCTTCTTGTGTGAGCTTTTTTCTTTTCTCTTTTTTAGTTCTTTTATTTTATATCATTTTATTGGGGGTTCATACAGCTCTAATCACAACATATACATACATACATTGTGTCAGTACTCACATCTTTTTTTGTGTGTGAGCCATTTGTGTGAGTCCAAGCCTAGGCAGATTCCAAGTGTCTGGGTCAGATATCAAACCGAGTGCTTGTTTCCATTCACAGTGTGGAGGCTGATGAATACAAGATTGGTAGACGATGTAAGATATGGGAAAAATAATCTAGAACTTATCAAGGGTTTATGAGGGTTGGAGGAAGGGGAAAGAAATGGGGAGCTGATATCAGGGACTCAAATGGGGAAGAGAATGCTTGGAAAATGATGATGGTGGCATAAGTGCTAGCATGCTTGACACTTTGGGGAAATGTATGGATTGTG
>PVJH01019309.1:0-43099 GCA_004026705.1 Nesogale talazaci | reverse complement strand
CTCCCAGTGGGTCGGTGAGAATCTTTTGTAGGGCTGGGTTCCTTTTGGCATATTCTCTGAGATTTTCCTTGTCTGGAAAGACTCTTACTTCTCCATCAATTTTGATAGATAATTTGGCTGGATAGAGTATTCTTGGGTTTGCATCATGTTCCTGCAATTTTTGGAATATGCTGCTCCACTCTCTCCTCTTCTTCATAGTCTCCATTGATAGGTCCGAGCATATTCTTATCTGTTTGTCTTTATATGTGATTGCCCTTTTTTCCCTAGCTGCTCTCATAATTTTTTCTTTTTCTTCATAATTGGATAGTTTAATAACTATATGTCTTGGTGTTTTCTTCTTTGGGTTTAGTCTAGCTGGTGTTCTTTCCGCCTCCTGTATGATTATATGGCTTTCATTCATTAAGCTAGGGAAGTTTTCCTCTAAGCATTCCCTCACTATTTTGGATGTTGGTTTTCTTGATGCCTCATCCTCCGGCAGACTGAAAATCCTAATGTTGTTTCTTTTCATAGTATCAGCCAGGCATCTAATATTTTCTTCTGCTTCTCTCATAGACTTGTTAGATTTTTTCTCCCACTTACTAATTTCTACTTGTGAGTCCTCTAGGTCACTTGTCCTGTTTTCTGTCTCCTCCATTCTCTGGTCGAAATCTGAGAGCTTACTATTAGTTTTTGTTAGCTCACTCTTTAGTTCTTGGATTTCCCTTTGGTGTTTAGCCTTTATCTCCTGTATCAATTCTTCTTTCTTCTTTAATGCGTCGCTCAAGAGCTGCATATGTGTTAGTAACATCTTGAAGATTTCTTTCTGTGGTTGATCGATCTCCACATTTTCTATGATTGCTGTTAGATCCAGCTGATCTTGCATCGGATCCAGTTTCTCTTTTCTTGATACTGTGGAAGCTGCTAGCTGTTTTTTGTTTGATTTATTCGTATTAGGTGGCATTTTCCTTGGTGTTTTGTGGCCCTGGGGTCTCTCTTAAGAAGGCTGGTCTTATATTATAGCTTCCCTCAGGAACTGTTTGCAGCTAGGCCTTGCAGATCTGATGGAGTGTGTTGGCTGAGCAGGGGAGTGGGTTTAGGGGATGGGGTGGGAGTTGGGTGGTCTGTTCCTGGCTAGGGGCGCTTGCCACAGATAGGTGGGAAAAAATCCTCTAGTACTCTGGGGTGGGGAGGACGGGCTGGCTGTTTATCCAGTAGACAATGTAAAGCGGACCTCTCTGTCGCAGGGTTTGGGGCAGGCCCCCTGAACAGGCAGCGTCTGTGAGGAGCGCCAGCGACTGTGGGGAGTGCGGGTGTTCCTTCTGCTCCTGTTAGAAAGTGTGGCCCAGGTGGGCAGGCTTGGGTTTAGGGGATGGCTTGATCTTATCCTGAGCAGTGGTGGCGCCCTTAAGGTGCGCCTGGGCGGGGGCCTCCAGGGTGGGGGAGGGGCTGACCCTCCGTTGTGCTGGGGACACAGGAGTCCCTGGGGGTGGGGAGCAAGAGGTGTGGGCCTCCGTGGAGTGTCCCCTGGGCACCTTGGGGTGGGAAGGACTGGTCTGCGATTACGTGCGGGCGCTGATTAACTGCGGGTCCCAGATCTCAGGGTCGCAGAGCGGCGCCTTGGATCCCGCCGGCACAAAGAACCCGCAGCGTCTGTGCAGGCGGCGTCTGTGCCCATGTCCGTGGGGAGCGCGGGCGTGCGGGTCGCGCCGGCTCCTGGTTCAGAGGAGGCTCTGAGCTTTCCTGGAGTCACAAAACCCAATTTGAGAGCCCTACCCTTCCCCTTGTCACCCCCACTCACCGATCTCCAGGAGCTCCGGGCTTGGGCTTCCTATCTGGCAGCCATCTTCCCAGAGTCTTCCTCTTCAGTTTTTTTTTACATCATTTCATTGGGGACTCATACAACTCTTATCACAACCCATAAAGTCCATTGTATGTCAGGCACATTTGTACATCTGTTGTCCTCATTATTCTCAAAACATCTGCTCTCTATTTAAGCCCTGGGCATTGGCTCCTCATATTTTCCCCTCCCTCCCCAGTCCCTGCTCATCATGAACCATTGATAATTTATAAATTGTTATTACTTTGTCATATCTTACACTGTCCAATGTCTTTCTTCACTCACTTCTACATTATCTGTACACCAGGGAAGAGGTTATTTGTAGATCCTTATAATCAGTTCCCCCTTTCTACCCCACCTTCCCTCCACCTTCTTGGCATCACCACTCTCACCACGGGTCATGAAGGGATCATCTGTTCTGGATTCCCTGTGTTTCCAGTTCCTATCTGTGCATCATCTGCTCTCACCAGATTTGCTACACTCCACCCTAACGGATTCGTTTTCTCCCTGCAACCACTCTTTAAGGGGTAGTCCATTACCTACCGATGGGCTTTGGGTCCCCAATATGTACTCACCTTCATTTGCAATAATATAACTTTCAGTTCTTTGATGTCTGATACCTGATCCCTTCAACACCTCATGGTCACACAGGTTGATGTGCTTCGTCCATCTTAACTTTTATTGCCTCTTAACTAGATGGCTGCGTGTTTACCTTCAAGCCCCAGACACTACATCTTTTGATAGTGGAGCACCATCAGCTTTCTCTACCATGTTTGCTTATGCACATGTTTGTCTTCAACAATTGCAGACTGTGACATTTAACAGAAGTAGACAGCCTCATCTCTCTCCTTTGGAGCAGTTGCTGATTTGAAACTACTGACTTTGTAATTAGCATCCCAATGAATAACCATTATGCCACCACTCCCTCCCTCCCTGCCACTGAGCCCATTCTGAGTGGTAGCAACCTGATAGGACAGGTTAGAAGTGCCTCTGGGAGCTTCCAAGATGCCACCTTTGAGGGGATTAGAAATCTTCGTCTGTTGCTCTTGGAGTGGTTGGTGGTTTTGAACTGCTGATCTTTTCATTAACATAATGAGTAACCACTATGCTACTAGGGCTCCTTAATAAAAGCCACGTGTGTTTTTAATTTGCTCAAAAAAAAAGTGCATAAAATTCATGTCCAAAGATTGTGTTTTACATGTTATCATTTCAATATATAAGCTACTTAAGAATGTTTGAACATCTTGTGGCAAATTGGATCAAGGTTTACTGAGCACATCATCAGTAATTCACACACGTGTTGCCCCATCTCGCTGATTGCAATCTCCACAATGGGGCATATTTATCCCACTTCCTCCTCCTTCTAAGCTTTCCTGTCTCTGACCCTTCTGAACTTTGACCTTGGGTGAATGCGGCATTGAAATCAATGTATGGTTATTCTCAGGAGTGACAATGTTCCTTGTGTTCTTGTTCACCTTGTAAAACTCACTGCTGTCAAGTTGATTACAAGTCATTGTGACCCTACAGGTCGGGGTAGAACTGCCCCTGTGGGTTCCCAATTCTGTCACTCTTCACAGCAGTAGAAAACCGAGTCTTTGCCCCTCAGGGCTGACTAGTGGTTTTAACTGCTGACCTTGTGGTTAGCAGTCAATTTTGTAGCATTATGCTCCCAGGGCTGCAGTAGCTCACCTTACAGACCTGTTAATAAGGTGGCAACTAAGCAATGGGGGTGACAGCCGTTCCAGACCTGACTAGAGCCGTGGTCTTGGGTGTTCCACCAGTCTTTCTCTAGCCAGTGAGCCTGATCTCTTTAAGCAGCATATAACATCAGTGAGGTACTTTGCCTTTTGTACTAAGGGTTTGAAAGACTTTGGACATAGAATACCCACGGCACACTTCATTTAAGACAAGTCACACACTTTGAGTGCTCAGGAATCATGTGGGTAATACAAGTCAGACAAAATTCTCTCTGCTCTTAACCTCTTTGACCTTCTGTACACTGACAGCACTGTGGGAAAAGAAACGTCAAAGCGTGCTCCAAGGGATATGCACTGTCCTACAGAGAGGCTTTACTTGCATCTGGAGGGTGGGTCACAGAACTCCTGTCCCCAATACTTCTGATGCATAGAACTCCTCCCTTCCAACCTGGTTTGAAAGCCACACAATTGGAAACCCCCCCCTAGCTTACAGAGACACTGATCCCACCCCTATATCCCAATCATGAAATTCATATCACGAATACATGACTGCCACATGGACTTTGCTCTTTCTGTGCTAGATGGCTGCTTGTTTGTGATATGATGCTTCTTATAAGCCCGGAAAGAACACAAGCAGACTGGATGACTTTTAACACTTGCCTTCAAACTAAACTCCCATGATTCCCAGGAGAGGCCAGCTCATCTTCACTTTATTAAAATACTTGGTGGGACTTGACTCAGCACCCTAGTCATCAGGCATGACTCAGCACCCTCGTGTCTACAACTTGGTGGGCCCCAATGGGACCTTGATTGCCCAATGGTGCAGGAATGGTCCTCAAAGCCCCAGCCTGTCCTACAACTCCTTGTGCCTTCAGGAGCTCTCTGAACTTGGGAAGCCTTTATAGATGGGATCCTGATGGAACAATAAGAACCTTTCAAGTCAGACTTGAAAATAATTGATTCCAGAGGAAGATGGGGAGGAATAAAGTGTCAAGATGGCAGTTAACCTGGCAGGTATAAACCTGGCCTGAGGAATACCTCCTCAGCATCAAAGAGGTCCACACAACAAGCTCTGAGGTACCCCCTGCCCCCAGACAAGGCCAGTGGCAGCACAATCCAAACTTCAACCAACCTGCAATGCTGAAGGTACCTATCAAATTGCCCTCTTCTCCAAGGGAGAGGCCAACACCAAGCCCAACATGGGCAAGACCCAGAGCTCATCCAGCCCAACTCTCTGGTCCTGTCACTGGGGCTGGAGGAGTGAAGCAGTCTCAAAGCACCTAGAGCAGTGGTTTTCAACCTTCCTCATGCCGCCACCCTTTAATACAGTTCCTCATGTGGCAGTGAGCTCCCCACCCTCGTCCCCCCCCCCAAACATAAAACTATTTTCGTTGCTACTTCATAACTGTAATTTTGCTACTGCTAGGAATCAGGTGACCCCGGTGAAAGGTGAAAGGGTCATTCAACCCTCAAAGGAGTCATGACCCACAGGTTGAAACCACTGACCTAGACTCTTTGCATTTGCCAATGTGAGACGGTGAGAGTTCAAGTCATACTCCAACTTTCCTAATGTCCTGTCCGCTGACAGGTGTCCTGTGTGGAGGGAGGTCGGGCTGTGTACTGAGTACATGTTGAGCTTTGATCCACACAGTCAGCTGTTTGAAACCACCAGCAGCTGTGTGGGAGAAAGATGCGACTTTCGGCCCCTGTAAAAAGTTACACTGGGGCTGAGCCCCGGTGGCGTAGTGGTTGTGCGCGGGACTGTGGCCTCCTGGGATGGAGGTTCGATTCCAGCTCCATGAAGCAAAGGAGCTGGGCCTCCTACTCCCACCACCTGAGGGCAGTGATGCCAAAAAAATAAATAAATAAAAATAAAATAAAATAAAAAATAAATTAATTAAATTAAACGTAAAAAAAAAAGTTACACTGGGATTGCTATGAGCCAGCATCAACTCCATGGCAGTGAGTTTGTTTTGTTTGTTTGGGTTTGTTTTTTTTTTTTTTTTCAGTTTGATGGAGTGAAGAAATACCATATATATGCCAGTATATGCTGACCCGAATATCAGCCAAGGCACCTAATTTTACCACAAAAACTGCATTAAAAACATACTGAAAAATTCGGCTTATCCATGAGTATATACAGATATCTGTATTGATCTCGAGCACATTCTAGGAAGGAAACAAGTTTCATGGGCTTTCATTCTCATGAATATGGAAGGGAGAGAAGAGAAAAAGGGGAAAGCCCACTCTCATCAAGTTGATTCTGACTCCTAGAGACTCCCCAGGAGAGAGTAAACTGAGGCTTCCTAGGAGTTCTGAGGCTGTAACATGTTATGGGGAGCAGACTAGTGGGTTTAGACTGCAGAGTTTGCTGTACTCACTGAGCCACCAGGGGTCCTTGAAAAGAAGAGAAATGGCCATAGTTACAGAATCCCACCCTGAGCCAGACCCTGCTATTTATCTCCAAGATCATCCTTATGTCTCGGGGAGGGGTTAGAGGGAGGGCTGCTGCACCCGTGCTCGAATGGAACATGGGCAGGGGGCACCTGAGCCCCTTGACACACCAAAGTGTTGATTCTTCACTGTTGAACCCAGTACAAAGGAGATCTGGTGACAAAGAGACTCCAATCAGAGCAAATTCCAAATGGTACAGAAAAGGCTTTTCCTTGACCAGAGAGGAAGCAGGAACTGGCTGGTCACATCACAGGGAGGTAGGTGGCTGTCCTGGCTCAGGAAAGACCTGGGGACTTGCCTTTGGAGAGAACAGTTTTCACTGGTATCCCCTGTTCTGCATCCTACCAGCTGCCCATTAGTGACAGGGAAATGATTTGAATTTGATGGACCAAAGGCAATGACCTAGGCATTTACTGGTTATGTGGAACGTGGGGAGTGTTCCCTTGCTCAGGGAACATCCTGGGAGCCCTCTGGCAGCTGGCAGAGGTAAATCTGGCAGAAATGTCCCTCGGAGCTAATGAATGACAGCTGGGCTCCTACAGCCTTTTCTTGCCAAATCAGGTTCCTTCTCCTGAGGCTCCATCGCCACCTGGTGGACATCACAGGGAGTCTCCTTCTCCATAACCCACCCTGTGGTAGACAATCCAAAACGAAGTTGTTGTAGAGCAGAACTGTATTGCATATGCTCTTTGGTGGTTGAATTTATTTTAACTACTGATTTTTTTTAAGAAGTAGATAACCAGGTCTTTATTCCCAGGTACTTCCAGGTGCACTTGAACTTCCAATCTTTGGTTAGCTACTTGTTTGTTCTTTTCACTGTGCCACGCAGGGCATCAAAACTGTAATCAAAGTCACTGCCGATTTTGATGCACAGTGGCCCTGGAGGACAGGATCGGACTGCCCCTGTGAGTTTCTGAGATGCCGACTCTTTATGGGAGTAGAATACCTCATCCTTTTCCCGCAGAGAGGCTGGGGTTTTCAAGCGACTGACCTTGCATTTAGCAGCTCACGGGTAACCACTGCAGCACCAGGGCTCCTGACAGGACAGCGGTACATTGGTGAGGTTCAGTTTTAGGCTCCTGGGGACTTCCTTGAGAAGAAAATTTTAGAAGCAATTTGGGCCACATAAACAGGACGAAGATGGATCTGATAACCAAACCCAACCCCAAACCAATGCCATTGAACCACTCTGACTCATTCAATAACCATCCACCCCCAAACTCAACAGTCATTCAGTCAACTTCAAGGCATAGCAAGTCTCTAGGGCAGAGTGGGACTGCCCCGTGTGTATCCTCTCTACAGAAGCAGAAGGTCTCACCTTTCTCAAGGGGATACAGGTGAATTGAAACTGTTGACCTTGTAATTAGCGGCACAACACATAACCCAGCACACCACGAGTACTCAGCAAGCGACACTATATTGGGTTTCTGAGGCTGTAAATCTTCATGGGAGCAGATAGCCTCATACTCCATCCCAGGAGCAGCTAGTGGTTTTGAACCACCAATCTTGTAGTGAGCAATCTGATGTTGACACAGCACCACCACCACCAAAACTCCTTCATAACATGATAAAAATCACTCTCACCACAACCTCCTGGTGCTTTCAAAATATGATCACATGTTCCTTGTGGAGCCACAAACAAAGCTGAATGTCATCCAGGCAAGACTTGGCCTCATGATTCTAGACAAAATCCAGGAATATCATTTCAGGAGCCAACGCAATGCCTTCCACGCTTCACACAGCTTCTCAGCCCAGTGTCCTATTCTGCACGTGCAGAGGGATTACCTAGAGCAATTCCCTTTCTGAATCCAACCATCAAAACCAACTGCTGGGCTGGATTTTCATTCTCCATTTATGCAGCTGTCCCCAGACTGGCTGGCCCACCCTGAAGAGGATGCTACTGACTCAGCTCTCCAAGACACAGGAAAAATAAAATGCCCAGGCCGGCTGGTCCTCAGAGCAGAGGGAAACGCTGGCCTGGCCTTCTGTAAGATGCAGAGTATGCCGGGCGGTGAGAGAAAGTCCTATGCTTTGGGATGTTGCTCCTACTCCCTTCAAACAGTTTGTTAGGAATGGAAACAGACCTTCTGGATATGTACTGAAGTCCTGGCCTTCTTGCCTACGATGTGACAGAGAAACTCAGAGTTTTCTTGTGCCATATTAATGAGATCAGACCAGATCATACCAATGAACCTTAAGCCTAATGAATTAGGATTAATAAATCAACACACACACACACACACACACACACACACACACACACACACTCTGGGAGAAGGAAGTCCCCTGATAATCTCACACTTGGAAATGTGACCCCTGGTGGAGTAGTGGTTATGCATTGGGCTGCAATCCTCTGGTCGCGGGTCAAAACCCCCAGCAGCTCCTCGGGAGAAAGACAGGGCTTTGTACTCCTGGGAACAATGACAGTCCCAGAGAGCCACAGGGGTTGAGATGAGTCAGCATTGACTTGGCAGGGAGCTTGAGAGAATTGTAAAGAGTTAGAAAAAAATGTTCTGTTCTTTAAAAGCACCCGTTTGTGATACTTCCCCTCTGGAAGCTCTAGGTAACCACAATACCTGATGCCATCTCTCTCAGGTTTCACATCACCTCTTCATTCTCCCAGGAGTGGTCAGTGGTTTTGGACCTCCAATCTCCCAGTTAGCAGCCCAACACTAAGAACAGTGCCACTAAGGCTCCTTTGCTTAGTGGAACACGTATCTCAAATAAACCATCTCACCGATCCCTAAACTTTGTGATTTGAGTGCCCAGCTTGTGTTCATGATTTGTGTTTGAGCACATGAACTTCCTCGGGATGCCAGAGGCAGGGGTCCTCATTTCACGATAGTCTCTGATTTACCAGCCGTTCTCAAGGTGTTGGATGTCATTTTGACTCAGAGGAGGAAAATAGACTATTCCAGAGATGAAGTGCCTGGGTGGAGTTTAAGCCTCTCCAGTGGAGAACTGCCCCCCAGATTGGGCCAATTGCTTTGCCTGGAATGAGCTACAGGTGTATTGTTTTGAGTCCTTGCTTCACTGAAGAGAGAAGTGTCCTGACTGTTCTTTAACACGGATGAGAAAGGCACTTTAGGGTGTGTTGTGGTGGTTAGTGGACGAGTTCTGAAGCCAGATTGAGTGCTCTCTAGTTGTGGATTCAAGACCGTAGCTTGAGACCTTGGGTATAGTAACTGTCTTGTAACTCAGTTTCCTTAGTATTAAAAGGGTTAATAATGTTTCAATGTTCCACATTCACAGAGTGCTGCAAAGAGTTCATCCTTGTAAAGCACCCAGAATGGTATCCAGAATCTGAGTATGGTTGAGTAAAGTCTGTCATTATTATTTTGGATTCTACTGCCAGTGTGTATATGCAAGAGTCCTTTTTTAGAAAAATTATAAACACATTCCTGCATTCTGACACTTGACATTCATGGTTGGGAGTACAGAGAAGGAATCCCAAAATACAGGGCCTCCCAAAGATCAGTCAATCAAGGATTGAGTTTGAGACTTGTCCACTTTGAAGCTAGAGGAGTCACCTGAACCAAGGAGTGAACCATCAACTTCACCATGTGCAGCTCAGTTCAGAGGTGGCTCTCCTACAGAATAAAAAATCTGACTTTAGTCTTAAACAATATCATGGCTTCTGAGCTTTACCCAGGAGCCAACTGTGTGTTATGTAAGTCCCTTTCAGACAAGTAACAGAAGCACAACTCAAGCTACCTTCTACAAAAACAGGCATGAAACTACAAAAGGTCCTGGATGGCTATATCTTCAGCATGGTTCTTTGAGATTTGGAAGCTCAAAGAGTAGCTTCAGGGCTCTCTCTCTCTCCCTTTTGTGGTTGTTTCCATAACATCTTTGTTTCATTCCTACACAGCTCAGCAGGGAAAGAAATCATTGAGCGTCTTACAGAGCCCTCATTTTACATCCAAGAGGAGTTCCTTTCTTCCCTATTGTGTGTCACCATGAGTGGTCTATCTTGAGCCACCCCCATCCTTGGAAGCAGCACCTGTTTATCAGTTATGATGATGTTTTCTGTAAGTAGTGGTGATTCAAAATACCAGTGATTTAAAGAAGAAGCTTATTTCTTTACACCACACACACACACACACACACACACACACACACACTGATAAACCCATCCAATGTTGTGGGTGAAGAGATGGTCCTTCTCTCCCTCTTTGAATTACCGGAGATTTACTAGTGATCCCCTGGAGCACCAGCCCTCCGTGGGCACAGTGACTCAGATCAAGGCCCCGAGAGGAAGATGCCAGGGTGGGAGGGATAATGAATGAAGTAAGTGGAGAAATGTGAGACACTTTCAGACTCCCAAGAGCGCGGATGATGTAGCAATTGGGTTGGGCTGTGAGCTGCATGGTCAGCAGTTCCGAAGGGACAGTGACAATCTCAGAAACCCACAGGGGTCATTGTGAGTCACCGCAGTCTCCAGAGCAGGTGAGTTCTAGTGTTGTGAAACTCCTCTGAGGGCGGCTACTCAATGACGATGAGCAGGACTCAATTCCCTAGCAGTAACTGGTTTGGTTTGATAGGTGTCAAAAACTACTCTGATTCACTCCCGCTGTGTAAGACCATGCTCCCCCAAATGACAAAATGCTTCTTTCTCTTTCCTCATCCCATCACATGTACTGCTTCTCCATCTGCATTCCAATGGCGACACTACAAAAGAAGGAACTAGCGGAGATCCCTCCTGCAATGATGGAAGGCTTTGGTCTCAACACCGGAACAATTTGCCCCTAGGTTGTCTCCGGCTAATGTCAAACCCATGTGTTGTCACAGTGAAACTGTGTCCCATAGATCTCTGGAAACAGCTAGTCAGCCCTTTCTTCTGAGGAGTATTTTCCAGTAGGTTAGCAAACAAGTGCATTAACTATCTGTGTCCCCGAGAATGTCTGGGTTCAATGAACAGCTAGATACAACACCTGATCTCTAATGGGCCAACTCCGTAATGAGTGGATCAGCAGAGGTGGATGTCGACTGGGAACTAGGGAAATTTCAGTGTTTCCTTTTCAGTCTGACATCTCCTGACTTATCATGATTTTTATCTGGGCGTTTCAATGTATCGTCATTGTCATCATTATTATTGTTAGGTACCATCAAGCTGGTTCTGACTCATAGCAGCTGTGGGTGCAACCGAATGAAAGGCTGTCCAATCCCCCACCATCCCCACAGTCATTGCTAAGTGTGAGCCCATTGTTGTACCCAGGCTTGCTAACCCATCACACTGTGGGTCTTCCTCTCTCCTATGTTGTCAAGAACAATGTCCTTCTCCGGAGATGGATCCCTCACTGAGTCATGTCTCAAGAACATGAGGTGAATCTCTCCATCCTCACGCCAAGCCAAATTAAATTAAATCCACTGCCCTGGACTTGGTTTCAAAATATAAAATAGAACTGCCCCCTTAAAGTTTCCAAGGGTGTAAATATTTTACTGATATTTAACTCATATACTGTACACTACATAGTTCAGTAAATTAAAAAGTTGTATAATCATCACTATGATTGGTTCTAGGACATATCCTTCCTTCTTGTATTCACTGTTAACTCCCCATTTCCCTCTAATTTTTCCTCCCATACACCCAAAAACGTCATTAATCCAGCTGCTATCTTTAAAGATCTACCTATCCTGAATTTTGCATACTGGAAAACATACCCCACCACCACCAAATCAAGAAGAAATTAAATTCAATTTAAAAGACAAAATAAATTAGAGGGGGGGAAAACTCAAGAAAAAAAGCAGGAAATACTATCAACTAGGACGTATTTGAAATGGATCAAAAGGAAGATCAAAAGTTCAGGTATTGCATTCTTATATAATTATATCTGCCATAATAAAGTTGCAATACTCCCTGTCTGATAGCAAGGTAATACACATCTCTCAACTATGAGAGGATTTACCATGTAGAGGCCCTACAAATGCATTTTGGACTCCCACTGTCATGCATAGCCTTCTGAAAACTGGGTGCTCTTATTTAACTCTGATGCTATTCCCTTATTCCAGTTTGGACTTGATTATTTACCATCCTTGGATCACACAGGTTGGTGAGCTTTTTCCATGTGGACTTAGTTGACATGCCTCACTTAAATGGCTGCTTGTTTGAATATAAGTCTTTAAGGTTCCAGACACTATTCTTTCTGATAGCTGGGCACCATCTATTTTCTTCACCACACTTTGCTGTAGCACTCTTCAGTGATCTCTTCATAAGGGTGAACAACAAGCAGCTAATTGTTCATATATTAGACTGGAATTAAGTGTGAGCCCCAAATCCATTCATATATCTATGTTTTATATACACCTATGGTCTACTTTAAAGACTTTATTATCATTTTATGACAGAGCAAATTATTAATCATCCCCCTGGGGCATAAGACAATTCTATTGAAAATGTCATTCATTTATCAAGTGGTATAGAATTTAACACACTATTGAGAAATGAAGCTATAGAATTATTGAATGGCTCTATATTTAATTCATGAATTATTTATGCACATTAAATGCTTAAATAATTGAACAACGTGTACATTTACAATGAGGGTTGATGATAGGGCAGAATTTCCAAAGACATTCATTCACAAAGACAGAACCATTCCTATCAGAGTAATGCATGGCACAGTAAAGCAAATAGGGCATTAAATGGTAAATATGCTCCTACTTTCATTGAACATCCAAAGGTGTCACTCTTAACAGAAGCAGACTGCTCTCTTCCTCCCACAGAACAGCTGCTGGTTCTGATCATTAGCTTGTTAGTTAACCACCAAATGTTCAGCCTCTACCCTGAGTTTTCTTCTCACCAACAAGTGGTGATTACTTTCTGATACTAGGTAACTTGAATATTGGGGTACTTCAAGAAGCAAACTCCTTGAGAGGACCCTGGTGTTACACATTGGTCTGTGATCCACAAGGCTCAAAGTTCAAAACTACTAGCCAGTCCTCTAGAGAAAGACTATGCTTTCTATTACTAAAGTTATAGTCTAAAAAGTTATAGTCTTTAAAACTCACAGGGGCAGTTCTCGCTTGTTTTCTAGGGTTCTTTATGAGTCAGTATTGATTCTATGGCAGTGTGCTAATCCAGGTAGACTAGAGAAACAAATCCAGGGAGACTCATGTGTATAAGAAAGAGTTTTATATACAAAAGCAGTCGAATATTGAGAAAACATCCTAGCCCAGTCCAGATCAAGTCCATAAGTCCAATATTAGCCCATATGTTCTCATACCAATCTATAAAATCCTCTTCAGACTCACACAATACATGCAACGATGCTGAATGCAGGAAGATCACAGGTCAGTGGATGGGAAGTCTTGTGGGTCCAGTGGCATGAGCATCTCATCACTGGTTCCTCCAGTTCCCAGGGCATGGGCTTTATCACTTTAGTGCCATTTGTCTTGTCAGTAGAGTGTCTCTCAGGGAGTGAGTCAAAGAGAGAGTGTGTCTCCCATCTTCAAGGAGGAACATATTGGAGTTCCCAGAATCTTCATAAAACCATACCCACACCAAGCTTCATTGACTAAATCCCGATTAACAGGCTAGACTCTATGCCTTCACTCTTAATCCTCAAATTGACACCAGATGATATAACTACCACAGGGAGTGGGAGAGTCTAGCTTTGTTAGGTAGCTATATATAGGGACATAGGATTGTCCCTCTTGTGCTTGTAAAGGCCCCCATAGAGGAGGTTGGGAAGAAATCAGGCAACCATAAGATGCCTATGAAGACCCCCAAAAAGAGCATGCTCCAATTCAAGCCCCCAGCTAGGTGGGAGGTACACCTGGGCTTTCCAAACTAGGCCCAGGTTCGTGACATCACACAGGTGGACTTAACCCTGCCAATGGAGTCCAACAATACCTTCAACCACATCTACCCCAGCCAGGAGGTGGGCCAGGATAAAGGCAAGGAGCATGCTCTGGCTTGCTCTCTCCTGCCCCTCACTCTCTCTGGCCCCAGTCCTCTTTCCCTTTCTCTCTCAACCCTCGGTCTCTGGATCCCTCCCCCAGTTCCGCACATGTGAGTGAGCTGTTGCTTGAGGTTGCCCAGTTGTGAGCCCCGGAGTCTCTTTCTTGAGGCTTGGCACACTTCCCTGAAAGAGCTTGCCTTCTTTTGAAACTGTAAAACCTGAACCTTCTCCTGATCTTCATAAACACCCACTTGGATTACAAAGTGCAGGCTTCGGTGTGAATTCTTTCATCATGGGTAAACAAGAGCCTCGGTATTTCCCACTCAGAAAACCATACAGCTTCTTGCAGAACCAATCCCCCAATGTTGCCCTAATTTTGGGAATGGACTTCTAACTCTCAGCTGGGCCACCTCTTCACTGGACTTGACCTCAAGTGCACTTCCTTTAAAACACTGAAATCAGGAAAGGACCACTCCCGATACCAAGCTCAGATCACACAGTGAGGTGAGTCCTGGAGGAGGAGACTGGTGAAGGAATGTCCTTCCTCGGACTCTACTTTGGAGTTGCTTATGGATTTGCAGGACTGTGGCACACATGCAGAAACTAAGTTGGCTTTTATAGCTACTGTGGACAGGAGAATGGATGGGTGGCTTCCTGTGCAGTCTGGAAATTTAGCAGCAATATCTACATATAGAAAACTTTATCGGGCTGAGCCCCGGCAGCGTAGTGGTTGTGCGCGGGACTGTGGCCCACTGGGATGGAGGTTCAATTCCAGCAGTGGCTCCATAGGAGCAGAGGTTGGGCCTCCTACTCCCACCACCAGAGGGCAGTGATGCCCAGAAAAAAAATAAATAAATAAAGCATTATCCCGTCATATACCCATTATCCCATGTGATTACTCTACAACCCTGCAGGTGTGAGGTGGGGTGGGAGGAATCGATCCACTAGTAAATCCATTTGTCAGATGCCTGAATCAAGTGAGCTTCAGTGATTAGATTCTGATTACACAGCTAGTTAGAAGATCCTTGCAAATCTGCAGCCAGGACACCTCATTGCAAGGGGTGTTGAAGAGTGCTTCCTTAACTAGTAGCATCTGCATCCTCTTGAGAACTAGTTAAACATGCAAATCCATAGACATCCACCCTCACCCTCAGCTGAATCCTGAGCGGGGAATCTGGCACCAAGCTCTGAGCCAAATCTTCTACAGGATTCTGATGTCCACTCAAGTTTTGGAGCCCTGTCCTGCCTGGTAGTGTTTTTATCTGCTTCAAACTGCTCACACTGGCTAGCAGTCAAATGCTTAACTCCTGTGCCACCAAGGCTCCTGCTTCAGCCATTATGGTTGTTCCCAGGTGCTCGGACCCTGCAGAAATGCTAGACAGTATATCTTTAGGAGAACTGCTTAAGTTAAGCAAGTAATTCACAAGTTCAACTCCTCATCAGAAAGTTGCTGGAGGTTTGAGCCCAACCGGTGGGGGTGCTTCCTCAGGTCGTGTGGTCTACTTTTGAATGAGTGGCCATTGAAACCCTATGGGTGGCCAGGAGTCTGAACCAACAGGACATTGTTATATATTTAGGAAATCTAGTCCTTAAGCTAGGCTATTCAGCTTCCGGGAACACTCTCTCCTTTGAAACTTCACCAATGGCTTTCAACTAGGACTCATGCTTTCTCCTTTCATCTGTCTTGGACCTTTCGCTCCCTGCTACTTTTTAAATTCTTAAAGATTGTGAGGTGCCTATGTGGCCCATTAAGCATCTTTGAAATAAAATTCTGTTCTACCTGATACCCTCCGTATATTGCTATACTGGTGTATACATGAATGAAATGGGAAATGTACACACACACACATGGCTAACACTGGGCCTGCCTTTTCTTAGAATCGGGGGTGGGGGGGTGGGGGGGGAGATAACAATGCTATGAAGCCTTGTGACTTGAAGGACACTTTACCTAAAGTCTTCTTACACAAAAGCTATCAAAAGAGTGATACTATCATTATGCTTCAGTGAGAAAGGAGTATTTTATTATAATACTAAAGACAGATTTAATTTAAAAAATCAAAACATGAAACTATTGTTCCTTACCATAGCCATCATTTAGTTTTATAAGATTCTGAAAGTGATATTTCCATCCCTCTAGCCCTTTCCCCAAAGAATTCTGAGCTCTTCAATTTACAATTGGGGCATTTTAGAGGGCTTCATATCATGTCTAGGTTCTTTGTGTTTGGGTGTGACAGGTAGCTTTGTTATGCCAACATGGCCAAAGAAAATAGGTAGGCTTGTTATGCGAACATGGCCAATGAACATGGGAGATTGATTGAAGGGCAGAGATATAAATGTCTCGCTGAACCCCACCTTGCTCTCTTGCTCTTGGATCTTCAGAGCAGCCAGCTGCCTTGTTTGTCCTGTGCCTTGATCTGCAAGTGACACTCCCCGTGGGACACCTAATCTGTGGGCTGTGTTGCTGTGAGTTGAGGATCCTTCAAGCCCTGCTTTGCCACACTCCTGGTGTATACATGGGATATACATGTATACATGATATACATGCATACATGGGATATACATGGGATATACATCTCTTGAGCTGGAGACTGTCGGACGCTGTCATCAGACTGACTGTTGGTGACCTGCGTTGCTGTTTGCTGCTTGTAGCTGGATAGCCTGAATAGCTCTACAAAGGACTCCTCAGCAAACCTCAAGAGCTGGACTGCCAGTCCACTAGTTGTCTCCCACAGTGAGTTGCACCGAGCCATTTGTACTGCTTTATATATTAGTTAACTGTTTATTTCTTATGTTAGATATCTTTCTATCTATATAAATATATAGAGAGCATTATTAGTGTCCTGGTTTTGTTTCTCCAGAGAACCTTCTCTAACACTTTGGGGGGGGGGGGCCTAGAGAATCATTTTGAAGGGGCAAAGCCAAGATTATGGAATGGAGGAGATAAGATTCCTCAATGACATTCTCATAAGGCCATTTTTACTACCCTTGAAGAATAAATAGGTGTATTTCAGAGATAAAAAAATTTCTCAATATAAATTTCCTGGACTTTTCCTAACACTACTGCTTTCAATTTTATTAAAATTTCTTCATAGCAAACCTTCATGATCATCCTGTCCTTTTGAAAAATATATATCAAGATGATTCCTTTCGAGGATCCACTCACCATAACCTTCTGAGTCGGCCTTCTTCTCCTACATTTTACTGGTCTGAACATCCCCCATAGTGAGTTATGTGTTTGATGGCTAACAAAATGATCAGTTCAATCCTCCCAGCTACTCCAAGGGAAAAGGTGAGGCTTTCTACCCCTGTAAAGATTTAGAAATTCACAGGGGCCATTCTACTCTGTCCTATGGGGTCGCTATAGACAAAACTTACTAGTAGTGTTGAGTGAGGGAATGAGGGGGTGAGTGAGTGAGTGAGTGAGTGAGTGAGTGAGTGAGTGAGTGAGTTGGTGAGTAAGCAGATCCCCTCAGAAGCCACTGTTTGATTGGACCTTTTTTTTCCCCTAAAGCACTCTAAAGGGACAGAGACGAGTGTATGACCTAGATATCCTGTTTGTAGCCATTTCTGTTTAAACACAGTTCATTTAGAATAAGCCCATGAAGAAAGGTGTGGTCCAGGACCCTAGCAGCAGCACTTTCTGACTTATCCTTCTATCATAAGACACAGCAGAAATGAAGCATGTGAAGATTCATGTATTCAATATTTATTGAGCACCCACCAGTTGCCAGGCAGGCATGCTTCTGACATCAGGATTAGCATGGCCAATAAGGAGAGCCTGCCCTGCTTACCTAGAGGTTACAGTCTGTGGGAATGACAGTTGATTTGACAAGTGATTAACAGATAAGCGTGATGAGTGCTGTTCCCATGGGGAGTGGCGGGAGTGGAGGAGGCCTGCAAAAAGACTATTAACCACACATCCAGCTGCAGACCTCTGTCCTCACACAGCCCCATCAGAGCAAAGCTTATCAAAACCACTCCAGGTCACAGGAAGAGGAGGCCCGAGGGAGGAGGCGCTCCTGGAGGCTAGCAGATGTCAGCAGGCAAGTCACTGTTTTGGCCTTTGGGAGAGGATGGAGAGGATGGAGAGGGTCAGGACCAGCACACCGGCCACGCCTCCGATCACCATCCCCAGGACGCTGCCTTGCACCTGCATGGACTCGCAGTGCTCCCCTGAGTAGGAGAGTGAGTTTCCGGAGACGCACCTGCAAAGACAGGACCCTTGAGGAGTAGCGAAACCTCCTGTGCCCTTCCCAAACACCTCCATCCCCACCACAGGGACAGGGGCAGTTACCTGGGCTTCCTCAACCTCCCTCTGAAGGCGCAGCTATTATCGGGTCATTCATAGACCCATTTCACAGAAAACTCGCTGAAGGTCACTGGATTGTTTAAATCCAGACGGGAGTCTCCAGACCCTGCATTCTTGGTCAGCAGGGTAAGTCAGGGAGGGGAGCGTCCAGGAAAGAGGCGTGGGGCTTGACCCTGGCTGAGAGTCCACACTATAGGGAACATGCTCCCCCCAGAGTCTGACTCCATGCTTTCCTGGGGCCTTGAACAGGCTCAGCTGATGTTCTAAAGTTGATGCTGACAATGATGGTGCAACTCTTTTTAATATGTTTAAACCACTGAATCATATGATATTGGAATTATAAAATTGTTAAAAAATAAATATTGTTATTAAAATCTTTAAATATAGATGGGCTGAGCCCCGGCGGCATAAGTGGTTGAGTGTGGGACTGCAGATCGCGGGCTTGGCAGTTCAAATCCAGCAGCAGCTCTCAAGAGCAGCACTAGGTAACGCCCACAACCATCAGAGGACAGTGATGCCCCCAAAAAACCAAAACAAAAACAGAAATAAAAGATCCTGGGACTAATAAGAAAAGAAAAAAAGTTTATAAACCATTGAATGGAAGATAAATCTCCCCTCTAAACCATCACCCAGTTCACAATAAACATAAAAGGAACAAAACTGAACCCTGGCGGGCACAGTGGTTGTGTGCGTGACTGTAGCCCACAGGGTTGATGATTCAAATCCAGCAGCAGCTCTCCAAGAGCAAATCAGGGCTTCCTGCTCCCAGCAGGGCTGTGATGTGAAAAATAAAAGGAATACAAAGAAAGGAAATGCCCATGTCATTTAATAAAAAGCAAACTGTTCCTTGGGAGGGTCAGGAAAGATGACACATGTGCCTGTCGCAATGTTTGTCACACAGTGGGCACACAATGGTCATGCGTTTTGCTCTGGGTTGTTTCTTTTTTTTTTGGGGGGGGGGGGGAGAGGGAGTTAGTGTTATTTATCCTCAATGTATCCTTACAATGTGAGCACTCTATACTTATCAAGACTTTTTGTATTAAGCAAAATGCTGGGCAAGGATTTAAATATGCTTACTTCGCTGTTTCTTTAGAAAAATGTATTCTGAGTGTCAAATAAATTATAAATGAAGCTTTGGAAAATAACCTAGTAGTATGTTAGAAAATGACTATAATGTGAAAATGTCTATATTGGTCTTAGTACAAAGAGTTTATTCATGTTTTCTTTCTTTGGAGAGTTTTCCAAATTTCCTGTACATTTCCATCCATTCTGATTGGAGAAAAAAAGTGCTATTGAATATAAAGTTCAAGTTATTTTATACCAAAGCCAATCAGGGTGATGTTCAATTTCTCTTGAATACAGAACTCTTTCTTATGCATATACATGTTTATGAATTTGTTTCTCTAGTCTACCCAGACCAACACAGTGATTGTGGATTGGAACAGACTGGAGGCCAGTGAGAATTTGGATTCCTTTTTGTCTTTAAACACCTCATCTCTTACCTGGGATTTAACTTCTTAAAAATCAGTAAGAAACACCAAATGTGTATTGTTGTTTGTTTGTTTCTCACTCAATGCAAACCAAGCCAAACCCTAAGTTATCAAGAGCCCATTCTGATCCACTGTCACCCTGTAGGGCAGAGTAGAACTGCCTCGGGGGCTTTCTGGAGCTGGGAACCATTACAGAAGTACACAGCCACATCTTCTTTCTGTGCAGCTGCTGGTGGGTTCAAACCTGAGGCCGAGAACTTCAACCACTGCACCACCAGACTCCTTTTTCGGGCCCTCCCCCACCCCCCTGCCACGAAGTTGATGCCAGTTCATTGTGACGCTACAGATCCTGAGACTGCAAGTCTTCATAGGAACAGCCAGTCTGAGCTTTCTCCTATGGAGTAGCTGGCGGGCTTAAACTGCTGACTGCACAGTGAGCCATGCACTGGCTTACCCGCTGTGCCACGCAAGCTCTCCAAGGTCAAGCTCAGGAGCAGAATGAAGCTATCTTTGAAGGAGGTTGGGTTCACTAAGGAGCCCTGGGGGGGCGGGGTGAGGGGGCAGTGGTAAAGCCTCTGCCTGCTAACTGCAGGGCCCCCTGCTGAGAACTACAGAACTTCCATGCCAGACATTGAACTACCTTATAAGATGTTGAACCTTAACCCTGTAATGCTGGAATTTTTAATTTCAGGAAAAATTTCCTTTGCTTTTATTTTTTACTTTCATAGTTATATATATATATATATATATATATATATATTAAACAACCAAAATATATTTTAAAATATAAATATAATTTCAGTACCAGATATGTTTTAATTAAATGTATTTCACTAAATATTACAAAAATATAGCGCTTACTATTATAGGGTTAAGGTAGTTAAACGTCTTGCAAGGCGGTTCTATGATGCTCTCATCATCCACAGCTTAAACTCACAAGCAGCTCCACGAGAGAAGGAGGAGGCTAGCGGTGTTCTGCTCCCATGAAAGGCACAGTCTCAGAAATCCTACATGGAGAGGCTCTGAGTTGGCATCAGTCCCATGACAGTGGTGTGGGTGCAGGGAAACAGGCCTGGGTACACGTCCCACCTCTGAAACCCCCCACTCCCAGGGTGGCTGTGAGAATAAAACTTGATTGCACCTGTGCACAGCACTTATTGCAATCAGTCAAAACAACCAGACATACTTATTACTATTTTTAAAATCAAACAAATAACAGCGATACAATAGAACTAATAATCACAGTATTGGTAATTAACAAATAACATCTGTAGTCAGTGAAGACTTTAAGCTAAGTCCCAACTCTTACTCTGGCAAGACACACCAGGCCTCAAAACAAACAAACAAACAAACAAAAACTCAGACTCACTGCCATCCAGTCAATTCTGAGTCCATAGACCCCGTCTGGCAGAGCAGAGCTGCCCCTGTGAGTTCCTGATACAGTAGCTCTTTATAGGAGTGGACAGCCTTGTCTTTCTTCTGAAAAGTGCGTGGTGGTTTTGAAAAGCAGTCCAAGGGGTAATCCCTGTCCAACTGGGCTCCCTATAGCCAGGCCTGGCACTTGTAAGGTCCCTAGGTTACACTTCCAGTTTGTATTACAATGGAGATGGAAATTCCAACATTCAAGATGAGGACAATGCCCCAAAGAAGTAAAAGGTGTAAACTCCAAGAAAGGGAAGAACTGGGACCCCCAGCCTTCTCCAGTCACAGAAGTCTAGGACATACTTTGGGAGGGTCATGGAAGGAACAAGGGAGTCACATCCATCTGACGAGGTGATGTAGTTATTTGCCTAATCTAAGGGCAGTATCTTTTCATTTTATTGTGGTAGAATACATATATGAAAGGAAATGTCTGCCATGCCCATGTTTTTTACACTCGCAATTCTCTGACACTAATGAAAACAGCACCTCTTACCAGCCTCAAATAAGCACTCACTGACCTCTTGACTTGCCTCTGCTGGGCGAAAGATCCTACCTGCAGCTCGCCACTCCCTTCTCGTTCACACAGATGCCATCATTTTGGCAAGGGTTCGGGTTGCATGGATCTCTAAAGTTCTGTGGCCAGTCGTGGTGCTCCATGTGTCCCATACTCTCCACGGACCGAGCCCTTCGCCTGGGCTGACCCTGATCCAGGCTGTCAAGTAGAACTTCCTTTAGCGAGGCCCTCTCTGCACCTTTCTCTGGGGGCTGCTCTTCCTGACCATGGAGAATCAGGCCTTGGGAGTTCAGCCTTGTGCTTTTAATGGGAACTTCAGTCTTCTGAAGGTGGGTGATATCTTCAAGAAATAGATAAAGAATTATGAAGAAGAAGCAAGATTACTACCTTACTACAACGATCTTGGGAATTATAGAAGATTGCAAAGCATGGGAATTACAGAACACTTTGTTGTGCTCATGCAGAACCTGTACATAGACAAAGAAGCAGTAACTGGAACCGAGCATGGGGCTATTGCCTGGCTTACAAACAGGAACAATGTACATCAGGTTCTTTCACCACACTTACTCCACCAGCTGCTGAGCAAATAATACAAGTTAGCTAGACTATGTGGAGGAAAAGGAAGCTGGTGTTAGGATTGGAGGGGAAACCTTGGATATGCAGATGATCTGATCTGCTTACTGAAAATACAGATAATGTGAAGCACTTACCAACAGAAATCAAAGAATACAACCTTCGGTATGAATTCTATCTCCATATAAAGAAATAGTTCTCAAACAGCCAGGACAATCTTAACATCATGATAAATGGAGAGAAGATCGAAGTAGTCAAAAAATCTGTTGCGAAATAGCTCTTTAAGGTATTAAAAAGCAAAGATGTCATTTGAGGACTAAGAGTCACCTGCCCCTACCCATGGCATATTTTAATCACTTCAGGTGGATGTGAAAGTTGGGCAAAAATAAGAAAGGACAATAGAGAACTAATGCCTTTGACTGATGGTGTGAAGTAAAACATCGCATATGCCATGAGCTGCCAGAAGAAAGAGTAAGTCTGTCTTGGCAGAAGCACAGCCAGATTGTTCCTTAGAAGCAGAGATGGTGAGTCTTGATTTCACATACTTTCAACGTGTTATCCGGAGAGATCAGTCCCTAGAGAAGGACATCATGCTTGACAAATTTGTAGGAGCAGCAAAAAAGAGGAAGACCCTCAGCAAGATATATTATGATAGTATTTCCAACAATGTGAGAAAAAGGGCCTTGAGCAATTACATAGAATGTGGTTCTCTAACATCTGTGTGTGTGTGCCGTACACAGCGTTATCAGGCCATCGACGTAATGGCTCATATAAATGACAATGATAACAAACGTTGTCCACTATGGAGAATATTCTCAGGATCCCTTGTGTTCCTTATGAACAGACATCACTTTGAGTGACATGGAAGACCAACGTTAAGTCCAGCTGTTTCTCATCATGGCAGCTTTAAAATAATTCAACCTCATTTCATTTAACTTATAAAAATCAGCATACAGCTAGCAGGGATGTTTTGACTGAAACCAAATTGAAATCAGCAAGTTTACATATTTGGTGAATGATCAAAAATTAAGACACTAGTGTCTTAGTTTCCTCCAATGACAATTGAAATAAAAAATGTGAGTCCTTGAACAATCATATAAAATGTGGTTCTCTAACATCATATATATGTATATAAATCATATAAAGGACACATTATATAGGTACATTTTATATATATCCCCAAACTCCCACCTTCCACTTTGCCATCGTTGTTACTGTTATAGCACATTGAATCAGTTCCAACTCATACAGATACTATGCACAACAAAACACTGCTTAATCCTGCATCATCCTCACAATTGTCAGTCATTACAGTCAATGCATGGAGGATGCATGAGTTAAAACTCAGCAAAACACCCAGGACAGAGGATGATTGATACAGGAAACCCAGCAAATGTACCTTCAAAGTCCACAAGCATGATGAGGTCATCATTTTTAAGGAAGCTCCTCTTTTTTAGCATTTCATGGGAGATTAAACTGCTCCAGCCCCAGTCCATGCTTCTGAAACAACTGCAGTTTTTGTCATAGTTTCCCACCTTGGATGGTCGGTCCCAGATGACAGAGTTATTAACTCCTGAAAAGTGATAAGTAAGACAAAATGCTTTTTAAATTCATATGACCTTTTCAGAGTTTACGTTCCAAATCATTACGTCTTTAATGATTAGTATGTTTTCATCTTTGTTCAGCAGAAAAACAATGCTGGGAGAAAAAGAAATGCTAGATGATTATTATTATTATTATTATTATTATTATTATTATTATAATGCTCTCTCCAAGAGCATTAAAATTGGGGATTAGGAAGCGGAAAACCACTGAGTTGAGTGGTCAACATGCCTCTATTGAGTCACATACTCAATAAAAGAGGAGGAACAGTTATTACCTTCTTCCTTTGAAAACTTAACATCTTTCCTTTGGGAAAGAAATTAGTTTGCCCATTGTCTTATTCACTGGCATTCTGACTTTTAATCACATTTTAGAAATTGGTGTATTCATTATTGGCAACAGCCCCTGGGAAACTGGGAGTAAGTTCTGCATGATGGGCAGTGTCTGTCTTCTTGATTAGATGGGGTTCAATGAAACAGAAATGCCTGATTTGTTTCTATTCTTAATGCCCACTCTAGAGTTTGGTATACCAAAAGCCCTCGCTAGATGCTTGATCAATGAATGGGGAAAGAGAAGGAAGATATCACTAGAAACTTAAGGATCCAACATGACTATGTCGGTGCTATGCCTAAGGAGGACATGTGAGAGAATAAAGTTTACTTATCTTACGCAAATATGACTTGGTCCTTTCTAGGCTGAGGGAGAGGAGTTTTGAAACATGCCATAAGTACTTACCTGTAGATGTATGGGACTCAGAGGTCGTGAACACCATGCTGGAGGACATCCTATTCCGAGCATCGGGCTCCTGGTCCAGGATGGTCATTATTACCTGTCTGTTCAGAGCTGGCCATTCCAGGACGGCATCATTCTCGCCACTACACAGGTGAAAGGCAAGGCCGGCATACCCAGACGTCAGGGTGCTTAGTCTGCCATGAGGGTATAAAGTCAGCCCAAAACCGTATCCCTCTGAGTTGTAGAACCGCGGGCTCAGGAGCCCGTCCCCTTTTGACGTGCTCTCAAGAATCTTGGAGAAGCTCCGTACTGTCCAAACTCCTGTGGGGCACGGTGTCTCAGACAGAGTGATATCATCAAGGTAAATGCCCCCTTGGGAGTTCTGGGGATCGCCTTGTGAGCCCTGGAAAAGGTATCGAAATTTCTTTTCTTCTCTGAGGGTCACATGAGCAATTTTCCAATTGTGATCAAGATCTCCTGAGGACAAAGGGAGAATGTGGTTTGTGGCACCTGTGGCCAACATACTCTGATACTGAGCGCTCACCAGGGACTCAAGTTCTTGACCCGCCTCCTCTCAGTGGGGGTGGGGGGTGAGGGTGGGGAGTTCAGTTTCAGACCTGAAGATTCATCTTAGAACCTTGGAATGCATTCTTGAAGAATTTACCCGCACGGTATTTCCACAAGTCTTCCAGAAACATTTTAAATGTAATAGAGCTCAAAGCATAAGCAATGTAAGGAGCTGAGGTAAACACTGGGAAGAATGTTGGAATGCTTGTATGTGTATGGAAAGAGCATCCTTAGCATTTATATGGAAGTGAGCGATAAGAGTGCCAGTCAATGATATTCGGACTTGAATTCATGTTCTCATTAAATATTTATAATCCTTCCTAACACAACAATTTCTTAACTCTTAAAGGGCTTCTGTTACATCTAATTCCACTGTCATGGGGTAGATTTCAAATCATGGTGAACCTTTATAGGATTTCCTCATTTATAAATCTTTGTGGGAGCAAACCATGTCATCTGTCTCCCTCCAAAAGGCTGGTGGATTTGAACTGCTAACCTTGAGTGGAGCAGTCCAACACCTAATGCACAGGGCCATCAGGACTCCTCTTTTACCTTCCAATGGTCTGTCCTGGCCCTGGATTTCTCAAAGAAAGCTAGAAAAATTTGAAATTACATATGTAAATTGTTCGCCTACAATTATACACTAAGCCCCACTCAAACCCTTGATGCTCCTAGAAATTTTTGAGGAGTTAAAATATTCAATGTGTGATTAAAATGAGCCACACATGTCTAGGTCCTTAGAAGAGAAGGAGGTGAACAGACACGTGGGGAACAAGAGAAGGAGTCAGAAGAAGAGGAGAGAGGAGAAGAAGGGCAAAGAGAAGGAAGAATAGAAAGAGGATGAAGTGAAATGAGGGACAGAGAAGGTGGAAGAGGCAGAAAGAGAAGAGCAGTAAAAAAAAGGAGCATGCTCCCAGATTGTATGCTACACAGTCTCTGTATGGATGCCTCCTCTAAGGTAGTACCTTGGAAGGTCTGTATCTTGACCAGCTTACGAACATTGCCCGTGCCATCATCCCTCCTGACCCAGACGACGAGCCTGTCCAACGGGCTTCCAGTCATCTTATAGAAAAACTGCAAGCACTGCTGCTTCCTCTTCGGATAAAGAATCCGAGACTCCAGGAGAGCTGCCTCTTCGACTGTTCCCGCGCTGGTGTTGAAGTGCATGAAGTAGCCAGCACCTGTGGAGACAAGACCCACACATCTCATTTCTGGCAATCCACTGCCCGGGGTGCCAAAGGGAAATAGTGGATCACAGTCATTACCCAGGTAACGAAGGCAAGAACCCCTCTGAAGAAAATCAAAAGAAGATGTTTGTCAGGCCACATTCTGAGGACATCTCCATGGGCCCCCTCACTGGCTGGAGTACAGTTCTCCAGTGCCTCTGGGATTGCCCTCATTCCTCAGGTAGTGAAATCTCTGCTCTGACTTTGGGAACATGGGTTTCAAGCAAAGTCTGATGGAAGTGACCGCCTGGGAAAAGAAGTCTTCATTTCTAGTTGACTTCATTGTTTACATTAGAGATTTGTTCCAAGGGCAACACTTGGTCTTATAGCTAGATCTACAGCAAACCCAAACCCATTGCCACTGAGTCAATTTCTGACTCATAGGGGTGAGGTAAGGCACAGCAGAAGTGCCTAAGGTGCTGTTGAGTATAAGTTTTGACTACTAACTGCAAAGTTGGCAGTTCAAACTCCCCAGCCACTCAGAGGGGGAGAGAGGGTATCTGCTCCAGTGAAGAGTTAGGGCCGCTGCTAGAGGATTGCTAGGAGTTGGACAGAACCTGATGGCAGGGTACTGGGTTGGTGTGTTGGAACCTCGTGAGAAGTAGGACACCGCTTCTTTCTCCCAAGGAGCGGCTGTGGAGTTTAACCACTGTGCTTTCAGGGATCCTGTATAAGAAATTGTGGTTCAGAGGTTGAGGATTTGGATTTTGAAGGTTATCTAGGTTCAATGGCCCCTGCTGCTAGTCGAATAACAGAATGTGTTATCATCATTTGGGATGAGGACCTAGCCAAACCCACTGCTGTCGAATTGATCCTGAGTCATTTTGCTTGAAACACAGAGGGTCTGCCCTCAGTACTGGCAGCAAGCATTCATGGATTAAACGTGTTCTCCTCTAAGCTTTAATCAAGGAGAGGTATGCTTTCTCATATGATCTTCTCAACAAGAGAACTTCCCAGTTCCAATAGAGTGTAACCTCTGCATTAGAAATGTTTGGCTTAATGAAAGAAGAACTGATAAGGGCCAAGGGTTTCTGTGGTCAGGAAGGCCCTTCCAAAAGTCTTTGGACATGTGAATTCTTGGCCTGGCTTTGCCACTAATGAGGTATTCATTCACTGCTCAAGGTTCTAGTGGGAGGTGGGTTCTCATGGGAGGTAGGTTCATTTCCACAAAATGCTTGGAGTCCTTCTATTTTAAGCTTCATGGAACTATGCCAATGCTTGAGGACAGGACAAAGATCCCAATCCTCCTATAGAAAAATGAAACACTGATGGCTCATCAAATGAACCAGAAAATGGCCTGATGGTGGTAAGTTTGGAGTTGGAGAGCTAGAACACTTTTCTAACAATTTCCCATCACATAAAGATCAGCAGTCTGTTTAATTTTACTGATCTACATATTAGCCAATAGTAGTCCCACTGAAGACATTTGGATTGGAAGATAGGATAGAAATTTAGAGACTTGGTGGCCTAATGGGTGACTTATTTGGCTCTGACCACTAAGTTAGCTGTTCGAAACCAACAACTCCTCTTCAGAAGAAAGATGAGACTTTCTATTCCCATAAAGAGTCACAGGAAAAGAATGGCACTGATTATACAACTGTCAACTCCCTGATGGCCTGACATCTGGATGACCTGTCAGGTTCCTTCAAAAAAAGTCATCTAATTGGTTCTCAGCATAGAGGGACTTTCCCATAGACTGAGTCACTTTTGTTGTTTGTTGTTTAAAGCTATTAGAATGCTTTCAAATAGAGGTTGAGATGATTTCAACAGAAATGCATGACATCGATTTCTAAAAGAGAAATAGAGAATAAAGATGAGGCTGTCTGCTTCCATGGAAATTGATAGTCTTGGGAACCCTCCATAGAGCTACTGTGAGTCAGAATCCACTCAGGAGCAGTGGGTTTAGGTTTGGGGTGAGAAAGAGGGAGAAGGAAGATGGGGGATACATTGGGCAGCAGGAAGCTGTTTGTCTGCAGCTGGGAAGGGAGCTCTATGCAAGGTCTCCCTCCCTCCTCACCTGGATATTTCCCAATCACTTCCTAGGCTACAATTAGTCAATGTAGAACTGGATGTCAAGGCCCGGTTGATCTGACTCTATGGCTCTTTCATTACACAGAACATGTCTAGTATCTATCTGAAGATGTGCTGTCCAATATGGAGAGCACCCTGCAGGACAACTGAACACTTCAGTGAGGGCCACTCCAAGCTGAAAGGTGCTGTAAGAGTCAAATATGTGTCAGATTTCAAATAGTAAAGAAATATTTAAAACATTAAGAAAACTCATATCTCATAAATAATACCCATGATGATTCCAAGCTGGAATGCTCATCTTTTGGACTTGTGGGTTAAATAAATGATACTATTCAACTTAATCCCACCAGTTTCTTTTCTTATTTTTGTATGTCTCTACTTGGACATTTAAAATGTTAAGCATGAGTCACTTTCTAGTTTTATTGGAGGAGTCTTCTCTCGAGACATTGTCTACCATATCACATGTCCATATCAGTCTGGAAATCCCACTGCTGCAAGCACAGACCTGGGTGGATTTTATGGAGATAGTAATCTGGATATAAACGATGTTCTTTGCCCTGGCTCAGCTTTCCAGGCTTGACAGTGAACATTCAAATTGAGCCAAGGCCTGGCAGACCACTTCTCACATGTTCTACCTCACTCACTCACCTGTGCAGCGCCCTCCCAGTGTGTGATCCGCTTGTCCAGGAGAAGCACTGTCCTCATGAGTCCAGTCGGCATCGTCTCTGGTGCCTTGAATCATGCCGCAGATGTTTGCCTTCTCAAAAGCACAGTAGTCCAAGAGAGTATGAGTTGTTGCTGTCAATGAGATGTTTGTTTGCCTGGTTAGACATTTAAGGCATCTCCTTCCACATAAATAACATGTGAGCCAGGAACAATAGACGCATAGATCTCGCTGGTTCTTGTCTCCCCCCTACACACACCCCTCCAGAAAAAAACACAGGAACAATGTCATCAGTGATATTTTAGAACTTGGCAACATAGACACAAGCCTATGCAATTCATAGATTCGAATTAGAGAAGGGCATGACTGTGTCTTGCTAAATGAATGTAAAGCACGGGTTCCATTAGGCCAAGAACATGGCACCATTAGTATTGGACTCCACACTCAATAGATCTTCTATGCATACTTTTTAAAGCAGAACTAATGAGAGTCTGTCTGAAGACTTGAGGGGTCCTCTGAGAAACCCCTCATCCTAGAGGAACTGCCTTTGTCATTGTAGGACTAGCTAACCAAGGTTAAGCAATTTTCAGGAAACAAAATACTTTCCTATGGATAACCATTTATTCTGAGTACTCTGGCCTTCCTTCAAAAGGAAACTGACAAGATTAGACAATGGCAGCTCTTTGTATGTGTCCAGTACTTTCAACTGGCAAAACAAAAACCCATAATCACTGCTCACAAAGATCTTGGGAGGTAGGTAGTATGATTTTTGTTTCCTACTCTAAATAGGATAAAATGGAGGCTATTTAGTTTCCTTGTGTTCCTTTATCTAGAACTTGGGAAATAGCCATAAAGAACTATGGGAAGGGAACTTCAAAGTTAAAGGACACTCTGTTGTCAGCATTTACCCAGAAATACTCACTGCAATTGTACATCCGGTTCAGTCTTTCTAAATCAATGGCACTGAAATCCAGGCGCTGTCCAATGATGGTGTCAAACTCTGGGATTTTGGCTGTGATGGTCGGGGCACTTGCATTTTTGTTAAATGAGAAAGGTTCATAGTGCATCAAAGACTCATAATCATAGGGCGTGTTGAGATCAGTGATGTAGTTGTCATCATAGGTGTTAAAGTTGTGCTCGTAACCTGTGAAGGTGACAAGTCCCAGGACCTGCTTGGTCACTGTATTTCTCTCACCCACCCCACATTGACCAGGGAGACAACAGATCAACATAAACAAGAGCAAAATAAAACCAGCTACTATGGTTCCAGTTCACATACGCAGGAGGCTATTCCAAACAAAATGTTGACCTAACACATATGTCATGGTGACCCTATCATTGTAATAAATGAACAAACGCAATCAGAAATACACTGAACTTGGAGTGTCTCATATTATATGTCAATAATGTTGTTAAGGAAAAGAGTAAGAATACTTTTGTACCTGGAAAAAAAGAAGCAAAATCTTTGGCATATGCATATACACACACACATGCACATACTTATATATATATGTGTGTATTGTATACATATAATACATGTGTATGTGCATATATATACAGATATGTGTGCATACATGTGTGTGTCTACATAATCAAAATTGACAAAGAATTTCAAATGGTGGGAAAACTGATTTTTGAATTCAAAAAGGCATTCAGGACTATCTTCAAGATCCATTTCTGGGTAGCCAAATCCTCCAACCTTTGGTACTTACTCAGAGCTGGAGCTGACTGACTCTTCCATGGACTCAAAAAAGACCATCGGAGAGGCAAAGGGAAAAGTACAGTGTTGAGAAAAGGACATCCTGAGGTATTTGGTCTCAATTTCTCAACAAGAAATCTGGGAAGAGTTCCAGATTTTTAAATTCCCTCTTTAGAAATAACAGAAAACCAAATGAGATGAGGGGGGAAGAAAGGGGGACCCAAAAAAATGGAGGGTTGAACATGAAATAAAAATTCAAAGGAAACACAAATGAAAATGCTCTTAATTCTTCCCATCTCAAAACTTTCTGTTCTCATGTTCCACCAACTTCTCTAACTCCTCTTCCTGTTAATCTTCTCCTCCCCCCCCCCCAACCAATAGCTAAAGAGAGAAATATAGCCACATTTCAAAGACAGCACATACAACTGCAATAAGGATAGAAGAAGTGTGGGACTTTGGGCAATAGATGGTAGCCTCTGAATGCTTTGGAAACACCAATGGGGAAGGCCTTGTGGTAGCTGATGTTTCTTCTAACTTACAGTGATTTTACAGAATGTGGTCTAAGAGTGGGGAGCTCTAGTGTCTTACTAGGTTATGGGATGTGCTGGTAACTGCAAGATTAATGGTCTGAACCCAACAACGACTCTAAGGAAGAAAAGTAAGACTTGCCACTCCTGTAAAGACTTGCAGCCTCAGAAGTCCTAGGGAGCACTTCTCCTCTGCCGTATGCGCTTGCTGAGAGTCAGAATTGCCTTAGTAGCAGTGGGTTCATTGGGGACTTGGTAGGGATCAATGCACTTTGAAAGGTGTAGCAGGACTGAAAAACGTAAATTATCCACACTAAAGGAGGAAAAGCAACTCCTTCTATAAAAATAGGTCCTCAAATGCCACTCAAAGGGGTAGAATTATAAGGAACTCAATTCTGAGATCTCCCATGATTCTCACAGGGGACATCAAGCAAGCTTCTGTCAACACATGAGATGTGTTTTTCTTAACTTTTAATAAAAATATCAGATGAGAATAGGGTATTTTTCTCCACATGTTTTTTATTAGACTGCTTTAGCAAGTAAATGTTTTGAATTTTAAAAACATCCAGCAATGTGAGTGTGTGAACATCAAGCTGCTAATGAGAAAGTCAGCAGTTGAACCTGCCAGTCTCTCTGCAGAATTGAGATCAAGCTGTCTGCTCCAGCAAAGATTTTATGATGCAGAAACCCAATGGAGTTGCTGAGTTGCTATGGGTAGGAATCAATTCAGTAGCAGTGAGGTTGGGTTTGATGGTTGAGTTTTGTTTACTATCAACTGGGATGTCTCTTGCTCTTGGCAGTAAATAGGACAAATATAGTTCTGTCCTCAGTGGAGAATGAGTAATCCTCCAAACCACGAAGGGATCACAATTTTTTTTTGAAGACAGGATATTAGATGTTTTGGGCTTTGTGGCCCATAGAAGTCTCTATTGCAACTATTCAACTCTGCTGTTGTGGTGAAAAGGCAGCTGAAGACCATGCAAGAATGATGACTCTTCCTGTCTTCTGATCAAACTTTGTTTACAAAAGCAAGTGCACTAGATTGATGAGCTGTCATAGTTTGCCAACCTTTGATAGACCTCAGAAGTAGAGGGTGTTCTTTGATTATAATGATTATTATTTTCCCTCGTGGGAGGGAACAGATCTAGAAGACAAAACTCCTGCCCCAAAGATGTAACTGGACTTGGAGCAAGAATCACTATCACTGGTGTCAGCTACTATTTCCTAAGGTTCAATGATTGCCAGCAGCTGACAAAGAAGCAAAAGAGAGTTCTCATCCTGAGAAGAACTAAGTTTGCCCTACAGTATAATCTGATTGGATTTTTCCTGAGAGAGCAAGTTTTCAGTTACTGCAGGCAATTTAGATAAATAGAATAAGACTTGCTGAAACATAGATAAGAGGTGAGCAAACATCACCTAAACAACCTGAGCTTAACCCAGGGTGAACAAGTCAACAAATAACCTCAGCAAAAATGATGACTCACTCAAACAAGGAAGCTCAACAAGATTATGCCTACAAGATTATGGCTATAATCATCTGAAGAGGGCCAGATACCGTGTTCCTTTGTAACTAGAAATGGGCTGTTTTCTAGTATCTCATATTAACTTCAGCAGAGTGGAGGGAGCATTTAGACAGGAAGCTATGAAATACAAACCTCAGACAAATAATGTCCTGGTTCTTCCCAATTAGCCATTCAAATTTCAGATATCTGATCCTCATTTCCTTTCCCTTGCTCGCTTATAAGACCATTATCCTTGAGAGATGAAGTTATTTATTTGGCTTACCTGTCATTTCACCTCTAAATGGGCTTGGAGTGAGATGATTTATGTATTAACCCCCTATTATTTAAGTTTCATTGACCTATTACTGAAGCGAGACATTTTAGTCTTTCACACCAACTACCAACCCCATGATCTCTCTGCATTATCCATTGCCACTGGAAAAGCTAAAGCCGCAGACCACACAAATTGGGTCATCTCAAAGTTGATCTTCCAAATAACTGCATTGAGTTGATTCCAACACAAAACGACCCACAAGAACAAAGTAGAACTGCCCCTGTGAGTTCATGAGACTATAAATCTTTAGAGGAATTGAAAGCCTCATCTTTCTCTCCAGGTGCAACTGGTAGGTTTGAACTACTGACCATGAAGGTGACAGCCCAGCTTGTAAGCCACCACATCACCAGTGTTTCTCAGAGTTGATCTTACCCAACCATGTTGGAGTTGTACACACCTGGAATAATCTCATCCCACCAGATGTTCACATAGTCATCTCGATCAGTCCTTGACTGCTCGTGGTAAAATCCCAAAGCATGCAGGATTTCATGTTGGATGATGGCTTTATAGTCACAATTCTGGCCAATGGAAAGATTCTGCCCCACATGTTGGTCACCAACCTCAGACCAGCACCTTTAAAGAAGAGAAGAGGCATAGGGTCTGCTAGAACATTAAACCCCAGTGTGCCCATCATTTATAGGGTGTCAGAACATAAATTGAAAGAACTAAGGTTAGGGCTGTTGTTGTTTATTGTCCAAGGAAATTATCCATACCATTCTCCTATGTTGATGGTTCAGTCATAAAGGATAGTTAAATAAGGAAAATATTTTAGAGGGTATTTTATGCAAACCCTAAAATGAAGATCCTGGATTAATGATTATGTGGGGGCACAGAATTGGGGGGGGGCAGTCAACATCAGTGGATACAAGAAGGAATCAAAGGTTCCAACGCTGATTGTGGAAATGGTTGCACAACCTTTCTTGATACGATTGAAAGTACTGATTTGTATGAGATGCTAATTATAGCTCCATAAAACGTTTACAGTTGTAAAAGTGGTACAACCATACTCTAAAGAAAGGTGGCTGTAACAGTGCCCAAAGGCTGACCGAAATAAAGATCACCATTCTTCTTCATGTCCACGGGACATTCCAAAGAGGAAACTCGTCAATAAACCCCACTTCACTTGGAAAGGCTTCAGACAAGGGAATGAGCACTGGTGGCAAAATGGTTTACTCACTGACCTGCTTCCCGCAAGTTCAGCAGCTTGAACCCACCAGTTTCTCCTACGAAGAAAGGTGAGGCTGCTTCCCCCTATAAGGAGTACTACCTCGGAAATGCAAAGGGGCATTTCTACCTTGTCCCGACTCACTGCCCAGGAGTCCGTGCTGACTCCTCAGAGGCCCTCTGTGAGTTTCCGAAATTGTAGCTCTTTATGGTAGCAGATGGCCAGTCTTTCTCCTCAGTTTCAACTTGATGTCCATGAAGATAACAGCCCCAATGCATAACCACTTGCCCCTCCCCTAATTTAAATGTTACAGGGACTCCTTGAGACACTAAAATCCCTCTAGGCTCCCCTTAGAAGAGCGCTGGGGCATGCTGGTTACAGGTGGACTGTTAACCACCGTTAGCAATTCAAAACCACTTCCTGTTCCTTGGGAGAAAGATGAGACTTTCTACTTCTGCCAATAGTGAAACTCTTGGAAATCCATAAGGGAAGTCCCACCTTGTTGGAGAGGGTCTTTCTGAGTGAACGTTGGCTCCTGCCAGGGAGTGAGAGGCACCCCTTACTTAATCGAGAGGCTCGATTACTGCTGGTCAACCTCTTTTACAGGCATTGACAGACTGAATTGTCAACTGAACAGAAGCCAAGAGAATCTGATTGGGAAAGGGAAAGCTAGTGAAATGTCATCCAACTGTCTTCACTTTGTTTTCAAGAAAAATAAGGTTTTCTTTGAAAAAGAAAAAAAAAGATGCAAAAGTAGTAAAAAATGGAAACAAGCTTATTTTGTTTGTTTGTTTGTTTGTTTTTTGTTTTTTGGGCATCACTGCTCTCCGGTGGTGGGAGTAGGAAGCCCAGCCCCACTGCTGGAATTGAACCTCCATCCCAGTGGGCCGCAGTCCCGCGCACAACCACTATGCCACCGGGGCTCAGCCCGAAACAAGTTTATTTTAAAAAGTATTTCCCCTGAAATTTTCAAGGAATAAAAATTTCAGTTCTTAAAGAAGTCTAGAGGTTGCACATGGACAAGATAAAGGAATCCAATGTGAAAATGGCCCAAGTATATCTTTTGCAAGGCCTCACATGTAATTTAAATGTCCTCTCAGCACATTTTAAATGAAACTACTCAAAAACTTGGTAATCTCCAGTTCTATAACAACCAGGAAGACAAACTCAAAATTATGTGATAAATGCTTAAATGAGATAGTTAGAACAGACAAAGAATGAAAGATCAAGGTCTCTTAGTAATTACAAGGAATGGGAAGAAGAGGTAAACAGAGTCCTTGTTCAGGGCCTACTGACCTTTTGTTTAGCATGAGGACAAACCATTGAAAATTAATAACAGTGATAGTGAAATGACATGATGATTAAAAATAACCTTACTGAATTGTACTTGTAGTCAAAAAATTTTAATGAAAAGTGTCTTATTATTTTTACATATACCAGTAAAATACTTTAATGGAAAACACTAGATAATTTAAGAAAAAAATAAGATAAACCTCCATGTTGCCTAGCAGGACCCAAATGACTTGTCATGGAGTGTTCAAAAGTGAGACACAATTTTAAGATTCACAGTGAGTCACGGTTCTTTCCAACATGTCTGTTTTTCATAGGTAAATGTCATACTTACCCACTAAACTTCTGGAATATGATGTATGATCTCTCCCCCTCGTAGGGCTTGAAATCCACACAGGACCTGAGGCGGAACATTTCAAAGGCATACAGAATGGCACCTTTCGCATTCAAGTCTGCAGAAATCAATAAGGACATTGATTGTGAGATAAATGTAGGCATTATGTAGCTCCTGGACAGTGAAAGAGTTTATGGTTTAGAAAAAACTAGGCCACCATGTGAAATCCACAGATAATCATAAGAGAGTTGTTGTTTCATAGTAAATATGCACATCCCTTACTGAGCCCTGGTGGTGTAGGGGCTGCCAGTTGGGCTGAGGTCTGAATGGCTGGCAGTTCTAAACCACCAGCAGGTGCACAGAAGAAAGAGTGGGTTTTCTACTCCCACCAACTGTTCTAGTACGGGAAACCCACAGTGGGTCCCTAAGAGTCAGCATTTGACCCAATGGCAGTGAGTGAGAGTATATTCTGTGGACTCTCAAATGGTAAAACTAACTAACTGTCGGTAGAAACGGGTTGCAATGCTTTCAATGCACAGTGCGGATGCAAATAGAAAATAAGAGCGCACACATGTGTCTGTGGCTGAATAAACATCATACATACAATAACTCCCTGGCTTTCTCTTTTTCCTAACAGCTAACACTGCACACAACCATACCAAAGAATTTTGTGCTGTAACCTTGGCATCAACACACAGAAGACTAAGGGGTCAGATGGGGCAGGAACCATAGATGCCCAGCAGTACCCTGGGTGCACAAACGATCAGAGTTCAAATGCTTTTCTGTTGGCCTGGGTTCACACACTTTGGCATGGCATGCAGATGATAAGAATGGGACAGGAGAAAAGATACTGATGACAAACAAAGATAAGGCCTCGCCTTGTGGTTTCGGTTTACTTTTATGTTCCATCACCTCACTAAAGGAAATTTAATAATTAAGTTCAGTCATATAAAGTTCAGTCATATAAAGTTAAAGTGTACTTCTTGTACATCCAAATGTGTTCATCATCTCAAAGAGTTCATACATTGACAGTTTATCTAGCACATATCTCTTACATTTTTCGTTTGCTTATTTAATTAATGAGATTATAAATTCCACAGTTCAGAGGTCATAAAATTATACAAGGGTTATTAAAAGAAACAGAGGAGTCATCAGTAAATCTCTAATGGAAAAACATGAAAATAGCAAGAACAAAAGTATGTATTAAGTCTAATGAAAGATTTTCAGAGTGGAGAGGACTAGATTATTGACTAGATAACTGGGAGATTACCTAGTTGTACTTTGTACGCTTAAAGTATTACCAAGATGTACCTATGAGAACCACGATGTCACATAAATCCAAGGAAAATTTCATTATGTGAAAGCCAAGTTTTTTGGAAAGTATTTTTGCTTTGTTATCCTCAGACCAAATGGTGGGAGTTCTGCATGGTTAATGTAATGATTTTCCCTCTTTTCTCCTAAGTTGTAAAAATGGAATCAGGCAAGTAGAAAGACATTTCACAAAAGGAGATGTACAGATTGCCAGTAAAGGCATGAAAGTGTGCCCAATATTATTATTAACCATGGAGGAAATTAAAATTAACATGCGATGCCATTGCACCACCATTAGGAGGGCTAAATTTAAGAAGTTGTAGATGCCTGTGTTAGCGAGGGTTGGCAGAACAAAGGACACACTCACCTGTTGCCAGTGAGACTCTAAAATGACACAGCTTCTTTGGAGAACAACTGGGCATTTTCTTATAAAGTAAAACATGCAATCAGCACTGAAACAAGCCTTTCCATTCCCAGGCACTTGCCCAGGGGGCGAAAACAACACACACACACACACACACACACACCAAAAACACATGTACCAACCCAGACATGGACTAAAATGAGCACAGGAACTTTCTAGTTAAATGGCCCCTAGCTAAAAACAACCTAATGTCCACCAACAGGAAAATGGATGAACACAATGCTGTACACTCATGCAAGGAAAGTGATACAATATGAGTAAGCAGTGAAAAAATAACTAACAATATGGGCGAGCCTAAAGGAAAAAAAGCAAAAGTAATTAGTTGTGTGTTGGGCTGCTAACAACAAGCTCAGCAGTTCAAAACCAGCAGCTGCTCCACAGGGGCCCTGGTGGTGTGAGGGTTTTGCTTTGGGCTGCAATCTGCATCTCCACGGTCCGTGGGCAGTTTGAGGAAGGCTGGGCATTGTAACCCTGAAAACAGTTACAGTCTTGGAAACCCACCTGAGGTGGCTCTGAGTTAGCATTGACTCGTGGCAAGCAGCTCTGTGGGAGAAAGAGCCCTTAAATATTTATACTCTCAGGAACCCACAGAGCAGTTTGGTCCTGTCCTAATGGTCACTGTAGTCAGAAATAATTCGATGGCAGAGGGAGAAGCAAAAACACAAAGACAAAACCAGGCATTAACAAGTGTAGGCTATACAATGGCACTTAAATGAAGTCTTGTATTATCAGGCAAAATTTGTCTATGGGGGAAATGAAAAGGGAAGTTGTCTCTTAGATGGTAACTATGAAGATTGACTGGAAATGAGCACAAGGGAACTTTATGAAGTGGTAGAAATTATACACACAAACACTTCAGATGCAAAAAAAATTGTCAAGAGTCATTACTTTTAAAGCATACTATCTTGAATCTTGTTCTATTGTAAAGAATCATCAACGTGAATATAATCAAATCATTGAGATTTTAAATTTTTCTCTGAGCATATTTTCACCAAGAGATAAAATTATCAAAGTGACTTGGATTTTTATGTTTTAAGGATTTTGAGGATTTTTGTACTCAGAATTTTGCATTTCACTCTACATAAAGTTAATATTAAAAGGGGAACTGCATGCAAACTCGGAGCCCCGGTAGTGCCATGGGTTATGTATTGGACTGCTAACCACCAAGTAAGTCATTGTTGTGTTGCCAATGGTTAAGTCAGTAGTTCAAATTCACCAGCCACTCCCAAGAAAGAAAGAAAAGGCTTTCTTCTATCATAAAGAGTTATAGGCTCAGAACACACAGGGCAGTTCTACTTTCTTCTATGAGGTCCCTATGACTTGGCATTGGCTCAATGTTACACGAATACAGAGGTATATATCCATATGCTAAATGGTTTATTTTTTAATTGGCTTTCATATGCTCTTGATGGAAATTTTTCTACAGTTGCTTCTATAAATCTTTACTATGGAATCCTGAGTGGTACAAAGGGTGGTACGGAGATTTGAGTTTCGAGTACTCCAAGAGGTACCGCAGAAGAAAGGCCTGGTGACCTCCTTCTAAAATTTTCAGCCACTCAGTGACGTGTCCCCCCCAAAAATAAAAAGTTCAGCCACTCATGAACTCAATGTGGCACACTTCTACAGTGAAATACGGAATGAAGCCATGCATTAGAATTGACTTGATGGCAACTGGCCTATCGTTACTGCCTTGACCTTATTCCCACCAATAGTTATTTTCAACAACACAGAGAATATAGCTTATTTAGCTCTTTATCTTGTGAGTAAACAGGATCATACTTAAGACAGTATCTCACTGTCATCAAGTTAATATCAACTCACAACAACCCTTCATGCAGAATAGAACTGCCCCTGTGGGTTTCCAAGACTGTAGCTCTTTGTGAGAGTAGAAATTTTTGCGTTCTCCTGAGAGACAACTGATGTTTTTGAACTGCTGACCTTCTGGATTACAGCCCAAATCATAGTGATGACATCACCATACCTTTTAGTTATTAATAGTTATAAACCTGTGAAATAAATATAAACATAGCCATTCCTCAGGAAAGTAAAGTGTTTCTTTTGTGACCGCCCCCAGAGATAGGGGTGGGGTAAAGGTAAAAGGGAGATCTTGTCAAGGAGTGCATGTATAAAAGAATGTCTAGAAGCTAGTTATGGTAGCAATTGTCCAATCCTATTTGATGTGACTCAACTATGGAATGATATGATATATGTATTAAACACAAACTAATAATAATAATCATAAGTTTAGACTTTCTGCTCAGAAACTCTAAGGAGCAGTTCTGTTTTTCCCATAAGTTTACTTTGAGATCAAATAGACTCAGTAGCAGGGGATTTGACTTGGACTCTTTGACCTCAAATTATATTTCTCTCTGTTTTTATTCTTTATATTTCTGCTGGTTTCAATAGCAATATAATGTGTTCATCATTCAAAATCTTATTGTTTGATGCTCTATGTTTTAGAAAACTGAATTAGAACTGCTTTCTTGCCAGAAGATAAGAAGTCACCAGGACTTGGGAACTCAATGACACATTGATGGTTATTCTGAGTCAGACAGGAAGAAGAAAAGAGAGAAAAGTTAAATCCAAAATTCCTATTTAATTACCCAAATTATCCGCCAGAATGTAAGGAATGGGAAATTTCCACCTGGTGGTTGGGTCCCTAAGGCCATTTCTGGAATCCTGTGAAAACAAAGACAAAGATGATGGGAAAGCCTGGTCTTCAACATGGTCCTCAATTTCTCCTTGTTTCTTTTCCTCGTTAGCCTCTTACTATTGCACAAATGAAACTACAGTTCACTCAGAGTCAGGTCATTACAGATCACTGGGGAGAGTCAGGACAAGTGATCAGAAGGAAATAAAGGAAATCTAAAATCCTCCAAAACTGAGATAACCACTCTGACTATATACGTAACTTTCCTTCTTTCTCATTCTTCATTTATCACAAGAGTTTGGTATACTGGCAACTTAATAATGACTGGCTCGAGTGCTGTGAGCTAAATTTTCATCTATTTTTATCATCATCCACTAACATGGAAGAGTTTATGGGCACAGATCATAGATTAGAAATCTTTTTCCTACTCTCTGCAGTGCCCATGTGGGGTTGGGGTTATATGTATGCCAGAGGCTCACCCTCCAATGACACAGTCAGTCGCTGAGGAACTTCATCACATCATTGGATAAAGATAGGTACTCACCTTCAGAAGGATATCTCCCTCAAAGAGGTCCAAGCCTGCCTCTAGATGTGGAATTCATACAAAAGATATTTGAGTGAGCATTATAAAAGTTATCTCATAATAAAATCCACCTTTGCCACTGTAAATCCTTAATAATTCATTTTTATATCTGAAATTCTTTTTGAAGCAATGTAAAATTGTGGATGAATATGCATAGCAAATAAAATGTTACCTATTGTCATATGCACTGTTTTCATAGGGAGGACAGTCAACCTTGTCTAAGAGTCTCAGAGTTGATGAAAACAGGGTCGGACAATGAGCGGATTAATGAGATGGTGAATGTAAGACTGATGATCTTCTATGACAATATGGACTTAATTCACAATAAAAAATTGTGGTTTTGTTTGTTTTTAATTAAAAGTTCTTAGAGATAAAACAGCACATGAAAGATGGGACTTTCTATTCTCACAAAGGTTTAGTCTCAGAAAATCACACTGCTACCTGTCCAGAGGGTTCTTATGAGTTAGCAGTGAGTCAATGACAATGAGTTCAATATGGATTTGAGAAGTAAGACAGAGTACAAGGAATCCTAGTGACCCCTGACTCCACACAACTCACCCATCAGGGACAGTAATAGAGCCCAAACCCAATAAGCACCATGCTAAGTGGTCATTGACTCACTAAGTGGCCAGCTTTCCACTTCCTGCCAGGACTCACTCTCTTTTTTTTAATTAAATCATTTTATCGAGGGCTCATACAACTCTTAGCACAACCATACATCCATCCATTGTGTACATTTGTACACATTTGTACAAATGCACATTTGTACATTTGTTGCCATCATCATTTTCAAAACATTGTCTTTCTACTTGAGCCCTTGGTATCAGCTCCTCATTTTCCTCTACCCTCCCTCCCTCACAATCCCTTGATAATTCTTAAAATATTATTTTTTCATGTCTTACACTGTCTGACATCTTCACCCACTTCTATTGTCTGTCCCTCAAAAGGGGGAGGGGTGTTATATGTAGGTAATTGTGATCAGGTCCTCGTTTCTCCCCCACCTTCCCATTACCTGCCTTTTATCACTAATCTCATTATTGGTACTAAGGGGTTTATCTATCCTGGATTCCCTGCATTTCCAATTCTTATCTGTACCAGTGTACATTCTCTGATCTAGCTAGATTTTTAAGGTAGAATTGGGGTCATGATATTAGTGGAGAGAAAGCATGAAAGAACTAGAGGAATGTTGCAGGTTTCTTCAGTGCTCCACTGTTCATCTTCTCCCTGACACCCTTCTGTAATGTCCAGTTGCCTACAGATGGGCTTTGGGTCTCCACGCCACACTCCCACTTCATCCACAATGATGTGAGTAGGGACCTCTCTTTCATTGTGCCATCTTGCCTCTTATTGCTAAGGTGGGTTGGTTTTGTTCTGTCCCTCTAAGAAAACAATGGTTCCTTTCAAAGTCAAGTTAAACATAATGTTCTTATAAGAAAGAAATTGAGCTATGTGTGAACAGCTCCATTCAAAACAGCATCTCCAAACCTCTCCATCAGGAGTTAGTAGAACATGCTGTTCAGTCCTAGCATCACACTGTCTCTAATGATGTGACCCTTGCAGACCCTTGTGGGAAAACTCCCCAAGTATTTAAAAGAATGTCACTTGTTCTCATTACCCTCAGGTGACTAAGAACTGCCCTGTAAAATTCAAAATACTGCAGATAGAACCAGTAGCTTACACTTCAGGGTGCCTCACAGATGGGGAAAATGGAAAACAATCACCATGGGCTCATGGGATAACCAAGGCCCTGTTTGGAAAAGCTCAGAGGCTGGTGGCACAAATGGTGTAGTGCTGGGAGTTCAAACTCACCCAGTTGCCCCACAGGAGAAATACGCTGGAGTCTGCTTCCCTAAAGATTACCCCATGGATTAAGGAAACCCTTTGAGGCATGTCTGCCCTCTCACATGGGGTCACTCTGAATGAAAAACCACCCAGCAGTTCCTCAGGATCAGGGTAAGGTCTTTGCCAATGCTGCCAAGATGACATTAGGTAGGACTATCATGTATCTCATACTATGAACTAAGCCTGTCTCTGCTTCACCCCTTTTCATAAGGACACATTTCCTGCCTCTGCTTGATGTCCATGACTCTGAACTTCTCCATCTGGCAACGGTTCAAATGGGACAATAACAGACTCCGCAGTGACAGACACCATTGCACCGCTGTCACCAGCACCAGGGTTTTCAGTGGTCTCAGTCACAGAAGTTTTACACGTTAACCTGTGGCGAGGCTTCCCAGGAGAAAACAGTGTTTTCTGAGACTGAGCCTGGATTACTTGGG